>JAVQJF010086672.1:0-14293 GCA_036023855.1 Gadopsis marmoratus
CCCCGCCCCCCCCCCCCCCCCCCCCCCCCCCCCCCCCCCCCCCGCCCGGACGGGGATTAGGTACACTACATTTAGTCCCAAGAATGCACCCATTGAGCCAAACGCATCTCCCACAAGGATGAGCCTCTGGGCACATTTCAAAACACAGGGTGTGACTGAAGGTAACACACACACACGAGCATCATCATCATCACGCAAAGGCCGTTTTTAACTACATCTTCTTGGTTAACATGGGATCATACATTTAAGACATATGCAGCTCTGTTCCGTGAATTTCCACGCACATGACCACGCCGAGATGAATAATACAAAAGACATATGTGGCAACAATAAAGACGATAGCGCCCTCATCAATAAATCAAGTACGGATGGGATGGGGTAATGGAGAGGAAGTCTGCTTCGTGCCCTCACGCTTTGTCCACGTGGAGCAAGCTGCATAAAGAGAAAGTTGCAGACAGCGAGAGGGACAACGAAGAGCTCTGCAGTCAGTGAAGGTGATCAGAAATGCAAGAAAACCACAGTAGAATGTACTATTTCCAGGTTTCACACACTCTACTCCAACAACACCTTTCTGTTTTTAACTACACTACAGCACTACACAATTCAGAGACACGGCAAGGCAAGAAAAGTGCTGAGTAAATCTCTTGACTTGTTAGTATTGTTATCATACTGTTATTATTACCTGAGTGTAGCAGCCGAAGAGTCGAGTGACAAACAGAGGCAGAGCTCTCGCTACACTTCCTTTAAAGAACAACCACAAACTCTCACCATATTTAACACACACATAAATAGAGCCACAGGGTACGTCATAATGCGCTGCAGCAACTATTGATGAAAACATGATGAAACCTCCAATCAACAACCGACACGTGCAAGCAACAGATGCCAGCCATCGCATTCATCGGGTTTAATACACCTTAAAAAGCAGGAAAAGGGTAATTATTGGTTTAACTGTGTACAGACAAAAACACGCACACGGTCAAATTCCAATTTATCTCCCCTGCATTGATAACACAGTTAAATGGCAGTTGGGGCGTCTTTGGAATCAGTAGTGTGATGTATTTCCAAGTGAAACAGAGGGAATTGATCAATTTGCTCAGGGACGTAGGGAGCGTTTCTATTATTTTGTCCACCACCTATACATCAATGAGGGTAGGCTAAAGAATAAAAAGAAAAATTCAGATACTGCATAAACTGCAGCCTTCAATTGATCATCAACACCTCTAAAACAGTTTCAGCAATAACTGACGGTGGTATTTATTGCAGGACTGTTAGCTAGGTGTTCCTAAAAAACTGGCAACCGAGTGTATTTTACCATTAACGTCGTCGCTTGCACACATGTGCTACGTAGTCAACAAAAAAGCTCAATTTCTTCACCGTATGGTAGAATACCCGACACATGTCCCACACATGGATGGATAAAACTCAAATCACAGTGCAGAACTGGCAACACACACACAAATCTTGAAAACAAAAGGCACATCTAATCACACACACACACACACAGTCCACAGGGCGATCTAGACATGTAGCACAGACGCTCTCTCCCCTCCCCCCCTCCCTGCATCCACCAAATCCACTTAGAGGCCAGTGTGTGCAACTCGCTGATTGTTTTCTCTCTGGCAGCAGCTGCTCTGCCTCCCTCCGCCGTCTCGACCACCTAATCAACTGTCAGTCAGGAGCGGAGATGGACTGAAGAGGTGGGAGATTTAAATTTCCTGCGGTAATAAACACACAGGGCTCCTCGTCTATACACAAGTGTGATGAATACAGGATTTGAAGGAAGGATCCAGTAGATTCTCACGCCCCGCTCAACAACAAAGATGCCAATAAGACAACAAAAACAATCTAGAATTGCTGCCTTATTGTAAAGCTACACAGTATGTTTGGGCTGAAAGAGGAAAACCCTCGTCGGTGACACGCTTAAGACATCTTGGCTTTGCTTGTATGACCTCGTGTTTTCTCAGAAGACCAAAGGGGGGAAACCTCATCTGCACAGAGGAAGTGATGACTGTGGTAGAGTAATGACGCTTGAGGGTTTTGCAAAAATAGAGGTCCCCTCAGCCCCCACGTTGAGTTTCAAAAAACACAAATCCGGGATGATGGTACGGGAGACAAATGAGCTTTAAAGGCCACGATTGCCTGTATATGCGCTGATGTATACAATTAACTAATTAACACAAGCACACACACACACTCACAAAACAGAAGGAAAGGAATTAATTGATGGAGGCTACAGATGCATCTGTACAATATACTGCATCTGTTCATTACACTATCCAATACAACCCTGCAATGTTTCATAACCAATAGTCGATCAGCATTAAATGAACAGACAGTTTATTGTTTGACTGTTTAACTGGGGAAGACGTGTATCAAGCAAATGTTTTCTTCTTCTCTAATGAGAGGATTCACTTCTTTTTGCTGTGTGCCATTTTAACGCAAGCCTATGTAACTTCTGGGGAACAAGCGGGCACAAGTGAACGACACGGGATAATGGAAAGAGCTAACATGCAGCGTAACAGTAGCACAAGTTGACAAGAGTTACAAAGTCAGCTAGGCAGCAATATCTATGTTACATATGTTAACATTAGCCACCATAAGCTACTGGTCATACCAGACCAAGTACAGCTGTAACAACACAACAAAGTGCAAACTAGAGAACACCTTAAAAAGGGTGTTGTGACACCTTTCTGGTAAAGTGTAATCATTTCTATTGCATGTCCTCGCTGTCTTGCTTGCAGAGACGTCTGATCTCTCAGGAGGCATGAATGTGTGGAAGTGTTGAGGTGTGTGTGCGTGTGTCTGTTTGTGGAGTGTGTCATGACTCAAAGACCCTTTATTCACACTCGTGTGGCCACAGCAGGCCAGCTTTCACACCCTGCTCTGACTAAATTAAACCCCACTGTGCTCACCTTGACCTAAGCTTTTTATCACACACAACAACACACACACACACACACACACACACACACACAAACTGTCTTTCGCTGTCACCAATATAACCTCAGCCCTGTTTACACACACACACACACACACACACTCACTCTCTCTCTCTGGTGAGACATTTCAGCACCGTGACAACAGCCAACCACATCGCCGCCACTCGGCACCCCCGCGAGCCAATCGCCCGCCTCCCCTCGTTGGCCACCAACCAATGAGGCGGCTCGTTTTACATGAGCAGCTTTCATCATTGTTCCAGATGAGACTGAAGAGCTGCTGCTTCGCTCACCTTATTACTGCCAAGAGCTCCTACTGCCTCGGAGGGAACCGGTAACATTTCATTAACACAACAGCTGTTAAGACGACTGTGACTCCCTGATTGATACAAACAGCACATTTACCCTAAAAACCTATTAACTTCAGCTCCTTATTCATTATCTGTATGTCACCTGAGCGTCCAGAACTGCTCCTTTAAGAAGCTGTCTGTTATCAGTTTGTATTCTTCCATGTTGCTTTGTTTATCTTGTACTTCTTTGTTGCCAAGGTATTTACAGTATATTCTAAGTGCCCATTTCTTTCCAGCAAACAATTATTTTCATTATCGTTGAATCGTTCAATCAAACAAACTGAAAAAACTGCCCTTCACAATTTCTCAAAGCCCAAGTTGACATAATTCTGACAACCAGTAAAACACAAATATATTAAATTTACTATAAAACAACAAAGAAACCAAAGCAAATAGTCACATTTGAGAAGCTGAAACCAGTGTGATTTGGCATTTATACAAAAAAAAGACATTAAAGCTTAATATTTTGTCAAAATACTGTAGCTGCTGATTCATTGTCTGTCAATCACTTAATCAAATAATTGTTTCTGCTCTACTGTTTTGACCCGTGACAACTGGGAAAAAATAAGCCCACAGTATCATCCAGGTATTTCAAGCTGCCGACTGGAGCCAAATTCTGAGATTTTCTCCACTAATATATTGCATCTTTCAATATATTACAGTCTTCATCTTATCTTATATGTTGTTGACAAAGCCAGCTGTCATCTACAAGAAGCACAACACTGACACAACTGAAGATGTGCCTCTTTTCATTAGGGTTTACTGCGCCTGGCATGACAGAAATATGACAAGAATATCTCTTACCTGATGCTGCCTCTGAGTTAGTAAATACAGCAGAACACCTCTCTGAGGCTCATCAGCAGTGACCCTTATTGTTACCAGCTAGCTGCTCATGTGAGAGCGAGTGAGCGAGTCTGGCTCCTAGCAACCGCTGCCTGTCAGGGAAGGTGGAAGAGGTACGTACCCGCCAGTATAGACCATGAATGAATGAATGATCTGTAGTACTAAAAGGAGGGGCCAAGCTTTGAATCTCTGCAGAAAACATATGTGTGTGAGGGCCGACAGCACCTACTGATCCCTTCATTAACATATACGTATAATGGCGACGAACACAGGGGCCCGAATAACACAGACGATATTGAAAACACAGCTGCTGCAGGTCTTTATTGTTACGCCGAGTGTTTATGGAGCCCAGCATGACAGACATCAGCTAATGAGGATCTTAACAGACTGTATATAAAGATGGGATGACACGCTGCCACTTGATGGCGCTGCCATCTTTGCACTTGTGTCGTCATTTGGAGCCAGAGTCTGTGCAGTAGTGATCCATACACACACACGAACCAAGCGCAAGCACACCACAAGAACTACTACCTAAAATGACAGAAACCATCTTTGGGAAAATTGTATGGAGGGGGCGGGGTTTATGACCTATGCTGTAGCCAGCCACCAGGGGGCGATCGAAACATTTTGGCGGCTTCACTTTTGGGGTTGATGTCACTTCGTCCATCTTTATACACATTCTATGGCTACAACTAATGATAATATTTGATTCGATTCCAAATTACTTTATTCATGTTTGTCTACAAAATGTCAGAAGAAAGTTTTAAATCACAATTTCTGTAAGCCCGATGACATTTGAAATCATATAGCATATATCTTGATAAATCTTTTAATGATTAACTGATTATTATTAATTCAAATTGTTGAAAATTCATTCTCTGCTGATCAACTAATCTATTAATCAACTCATCGTTTCAGCTCTAAATGTCTTTATTAACATGTAAAGATGATGAAAACAGAAAGGAGGAGCCTGAAAACTGCTAACTGTTGCTAAACTGGCTGCAACTAACTCATTTACGGATTGATTATTTAGTCTATAAAATTTCAGAAAATAGTAAAAAAAATATCTAATCTAATCACAATTAGTCAAAGCCAAATGTTATGTTTTCGGAATGGTTTTGACCAATCAACAATCCCAAACCAACAGATAACACAGACAACAAGCAGTAAATCCTCATATGTTAACTTATAATGATAAATAAAAACAGGAAGGAAGGAAGGAAAGGAAGGAAGGAAAACATGGCTTCTGCGGGTCTTGATTGTTACGGTGGGCGTTTATGGATCCCAACAACACAGAGAGATCCTAAAGAATAAAGAAAGAAAGAAACTGTTCAATGTGCCAAGTGGCTGCATGTCAAACAGCATAATCACATGCTCATGGCTCCTCTGAGGGCCAAAATGTGTCACTACACATTTAACTAAGATGAGATAATAGTGGGTTATTTGCATTTTAGGCAAATTAGCTGCGACTCTAATCCTGAGACAACGAGATGAGATGAGACAAAATGAGAACACTTCTTTACAGGACGTAGACCAAACCATTAATGAGACAGAAGACATCTGCAAAGTCTGAGCCTGCAGCATCTGATCTGCACGTCACGTGACTTTGAACCACCGGCTCCCACCTGCTATATTCGTATTGTGGCGTCCCAGTTTAGAGTGGCGCACCAAAGTAGGACAGACTGCAGGACAGAGCAACTTTCAGACAACCTTGGTAGAATGACTAAGCTTTTGCAGCCAGAAAGCCAGAGACAGGAAGAGAGGGACAGAAAGAGGATAAGAAGTGCAAGAAAACATGAACAAAAGGAAAAAGAAGACAGAACAGAAAACTATAAATGAATGCGGCCAGGTATCATTTGATACAGGTGTCATCTATGTTGTTTTTAGTTGTGATGCTTCTATCAGAGGGAGCTCAGTTGTTCAGTTTGGCTTGTTCTGCATGAAGTGGCTTTGTTTGTTTTTTTTGGCGTCAACTTTTTTGGCCCAAATCTTTGTATTTTTTAGACACCTACGTTTTGGTACATAGTAATACATTTTTGGCACGTTACACTGAAGCATATCAACATGTTTTTTCAGTCATGCGGGAACTGAAATTAGGGTTGCGTTCATTCTGAATGAATCCTGTGGTGTTTACAATGCCAGAAAATGTGAAAAATGTCCATTACAGATTCCTTAACTCCAAGGTGACGCCTTCAAATGTCTCATTGTGTCTGACCAACACTCCAAAACCAAAGACATTCGGTTTATTGTGATATAAAATCCTAGGGAGTGTTTGCCATTTTTCCAGGACACAAAAGACTAACAATGGATGGATTATCAAAACAGTTGCCGATAGTTTTCCGGCTAATTGATTAAGGGATTCATTCTTTCAGATCCAGCTGAAATAAAGTGATATGAAATTGGCAAAATGATGACTTGAATCACATGTAAACAAGACCTGTCAAAGCATCGAACATCCAATTTTTTAGATTTCAATGCCCAATGCGACAGACAGACAGACACATTTCAGTCAGCACTCAAAGGGTCCTGGGGTTTGATGCACAGATACACCTACAAACGAATAGATAAAGCAGAAGTGTTGAGAGATCAGACTTCGTGCCACACCCGAGTCTTCTGGTCGCAGACTGCTTTGTTCTGGCTCTGGCCACTACTGTCTGTCTCACACACACTGCCAACTGCATATTGCAACAAAGCAGTGGCAGACAGTAGGTCACACGCTTGGCCTGCCTGCCTGTCGTATTGTTCGTGTATTCAAATTCCTCTCGCGTGTGTCTCGGCTGCCAGCGTTCTTCAGCAGGGCGCCATTTGGCTACAACTCCCGACCCGCAGGTGACTGAAACCAGACTAACCGACAGCACAGACGGCACAAATATGAGACAAGCAGTTATTAAAGACAGTAAATCAGCTCTCGGTGGAAGTGACACGAGCGCTGAATAACGCAGCCTCCTGAGTCTGCGGGCACCCTGTCAAAGATGTTTAGGAAGTGAACCACAGACACATGTGAGATGTGACATTATCGGCTGCCCCCGAAGCCCAGAATGACACGGTGCTAATTGCAGAGGGGTGAGAGTTTCTCTTACTACCGATTTGCCCTCTCAGACATTTTCTTTCTGGCTGGCTTTGGGAGAGAGAGAGAGAGAGAGAGAGAGAGAGAGAGAGAGAGAGAGTGGCTGGCTGAGCCCAGATCTGTCAATCTGAGCAACAGCTCCATCAATCTGCTGGCAACACAGTGAGACAAACAATGCAAGCGTCAGCAGCAGCAGCAAAAACACAGAGTGAGAGCTGATGCCAACCACCTGAAATCACTGAAGCACTTTAAGTGAAAGTTCAAGACACAAGCCAGCTTTCGGGCTCGTCCCTGACTGTTTCCCTCATGTTTTCCACTTCCTAACCAATGCAAACTACAGCCGACTGGAGCTTCGCAGCCTCTCCTATTGGAATTTGAGAAGATTCAGTACATTTTCTGCATCACATCCTCTGAGCCTCCTGCCATTGTTTTCTGTGGGTTCCTCAAACCGACGTCCAGCTGCAACCGTCAAGTCATGGTTTTCCTTTTGCTGGCCCCAGTCTGTAGTCCTCTGTCAACTGAAACACAGTGACCCCGAGGCTTTTAGGGACCCAGGGAAGTCATCAAAAGACGCTTCAGCAGGGCAGATGACTTCTGGCTTAATACTTGGGATGGGGTCATGTGGGTCATGAGGATGGGCTAAACCAGTTGACAAGGAGAGGGAGATCAAATAAAACGACTCTAAAAATAAATTCTGGTTTCATCTAACAACCAGGAGTACAAATGCATGTTTGGAGTGGTTCAATCTACATCTGGGGACTTTCTATCTCCTACCAGAGGGTGAATGTCGGAGCTCACACTGGACAACATGAGCTGGATCTCAAATGGAACACAAACGACTACTTCATGCTACATGCGCACTTTTTTCACCTTTTGTTTTATTTCCCACTATTATTCCAAATATGACACAGGTCATGTAAACAGCATATTCTGTTTGGACATTCCGAACTATGCCTTATTCCCGAATGTAGTATTTTTCAATTAAGACGTGGAATGTGCCTACGGTTTTAGGAGCATTGTTTTGGACATGTATACAGCGCATATCGCCGATCTTTTCAAGAAGGTGTTTTGAATGAATGAAGGAGTTCGCGCGGTGGAAAACCTTTATCATATTTTGATGCAAAGGAGCAAGATGGTTCAAGCGGCTCCAGCCTTTCCCATATTTCGATGCGACAACACGTTAGGGCATCCACCCCTGCATGCAAACGGGAATGTTAGTGGAATACTCATGTTTAATTAGCCATGTAAGCAACTTAGTAGGAATATTGTCTTTTTTTGGAATAAAAACTGAATATTTCGTGCATGTAAACGTAGTCACTGACTTCAGAGTTCGAGGTACAACGATGCAGCAGCGCTGGAAGTTAGTTCAAACATCTGAGCAGTTACTGTTATCATTTTCCTTTGACGACCCACAGATACACTAGCATACAGAAGCTATCCTGCAGGGCCTGTCGGCTGGTTGATTTAAAAGGAATCCCTCGACACGTACTAATGCCTACACTCCTTCTCTTAATCATCCCTGTTCCCTGTCAAAGTCCCTCTTTCTGCATCAGCCGAGCAGGACAGCGTGGAGCGTGGCAGTGCTGCTGGCTGCTGCTCTTTGCCCCAGGCGGCGCCAGGGGACTGATCCATGCCCTCACCAGCTGCTGCCTGTTGCAAGAAACGCCACCAAGCGCTCCAGTTCTCCGTGTCAAAAAAGACACGATGATGTGCACAATGAGAAATCTTTTTTTTTTTTCTTACACGGTGTTGATGCCTAATGCAGCGACAGTCAGTGAATGAGGTTAAATTAATAATACAAAGAGATGTGAGACGCGATAATGGATGCAGAAATTCACAGAGGGCCCGGCTTTGAACAGCTGAAAGAATAACAAACAGCAGCGCCACGCTACGAATCAAGCCATGTTAGAATCAAAAGGACTTCTGCTATCATGCTAACAATCTGCGCCAGTGACACACATTATACTGCAGCAACTCCTTTGAAACGGCCTGTGGAAAAAGTGAAAGTGATTTTAATATCGTTGGACAGCTGCAGTAAGAGAGAGGCAGGATTTCGTGAAACCTAACAAGGAAAATGTGTTCATGCATTAACCTCGACTATGGATGAACCATGCGTCTGCGTAACGTTATCCTGGTCTAATTCTGACTGTGGTCAGTATGATGGACGTTACTTAAAATGCTTTAAAGGCTTTATAATCAGAGCATCAACGTCGTGAAAAGTCACTTTCAGTCACAGAGGTCAGCAGGTCAGCAGGCGCCGTTGACTAGCAGAACAAACAGCAGACGCGTGTCAGCGGTCACAACTCCAATGAATGACCCAACGGACCGATATTCAGGAAGTTATGCAGGATTCCTTTTCATGCCTGATTTTTTTCAATACAGCTGTGTGTGTGTGTGTGTGTGTGTGCACGTGTATGCTAAAGTGTGTTTGTTAGGTACAATAAAGGACACATCGAATCCAAGAGTGGGTGGAAAAATGTGACCAGATGTGGCCAAAGAACACAATGAGCATCCATAAAAGAAACAGAGTCAACTTATCAAACCACACATAACATGTCAAGCTACTTCCACTGCAGCTATTGTCAACAAATCCCCCCAAAAATACCACAATCAAAAGTGCATTTGTGCATCTCTCAATGCTTTCTGACATCCTTGCAATGTCTGTGGCACTCAGCCCCAAGCCCACTGGTTCCTTCTGAAGATGTATTCCTTTAAAAACGGGTCAGGAATATACGTATATATATATATATATTCACTTTTTAAAAAGCCTAATTTATTTCCACAGCTGGGCAATGTGCAAATATTAATCAAATAGGAGTAAATAGTGCATTTGTTGGTGACTATTTTCAGAGGTGGATTAATACACGTTTGGTTCTCTAGTATTTTACTGCAATAGGATGGTGTATGTGAGACTGAGTGAAAATAAACCACAGTAGCTGTTGTTCATCGTGATGAAGGAACATGTCAGCCAGTGCAACAGTGTGGCTCATTAGTGTGTTTTAATAGTTTTAGGAAACAATGGAGCTCTGCGGCACAGAGGAATAAGATATATCAAGCTTTGGATACACAGATAATGACTTGGTTTTGTTTTTTTCATGGGATTTGTTGACAACAAATATGAGAATATCACCACGTGTAACCTTTAAATAGCAAGATGTTTGTGTGTAAAACATTATTAACAGATGTCATATATTTATTTATTTATAGTCAAAGAGCAAATGCCAAACTTACAATCTTGCACAAATGTGTGACAAAGATACGATGACAAATACCTACAGAAAACAGTTGAGACATGCCGATTACTCCGCTGACAGAGGCCTCACTTGTCCAGAATGCATTGCAGCCACATGATCGGTTGTTTTTGAATGAAGGCTGTGAGACCTTTCCTTCTGTCGCTCCACAGCCACAATCACTACAGCTCACCCGAACGACACATAAAGCCCACAGCTCAATGCAACCAGATCACGCTCAGGCTCAGGGAATCGTTGCAAAGCATTCTGGGAAGTCACTAACAGCACTACATGCAGATGATGAAGGCTAAGGGGAAATAGGTACAACTGAAAAGCAAATTGTATTGCTCCTACTCTGCATCAAATGTCACGGATGAATGGTTAGGAGTAGTAACCACGTGCTTGCTTATTCCTTTCAAATTAATAAAACATAAAGTCTTAGCTGTGGTTACAATGCGTTAAAAGGTTTGAGGGAGATGCATGGTGATTCTCCCTGATCTGACAATCTTCCTATTAAAACAAAATGATGTGCGTTGTCCCAAAATCGCTGATTTGATTCATGAAAAGAAGACTAAAACAAACGGTACTGGGATATCATCAAACCTGAACGTGCAGAATTTGTTGACACCAGTGACAACAATGGAAACCTGACTACTTCACTATGGGCTCAAGTCCTCTCGTCTGTGTCGGGACAAAGGTAGATGCTATTCAAGATGCCCCACACAAACACCACCATTGTGGAAGGCTCTATAAATACACCTGGGTAAAGAGGCATATAGCTGCACTGACATGGTATGTGAAGCACTGACCTCATCCTGGTATTGTCTTACATGAAGCCTTGAGCGTTGCCGCAGCAGGTTCGAGCGTGATCTGACTGCTCAAGCAAGGACACACTGGGATCCAGTGGCAACTAGCTTCACACAACAAAACCATATTGCTTATAGCCATCGACAGAAGAGGTCGAACACAACAGAAATGTGGGTCAGTGGGTTTGTAGTTTACAGTGGATGTGGGTCTTTATCTCCTCCCTGAATCTGCCGATGAGCTTATCGCCATCGTCTAATAGAAGATCCGAGCTTGTCAATTATGATAAATCAGCGAGAACAGTGATTGGATGTCAGTATGAAAAAAGGTCAGATATGGCATAATTTATAGGACAGTTAAAATGCCGACTGAAATACATCTTCTACTGTATTTCATTGTTTTTCTGCCAAAATATCAGATCTTGTGACACAGTATCCGTTCATTATGACTACAGGATTCTTGTACTTTTTTATGGTTATGTTTAGGCGATGGCAGCACTTGGTCAAGGTTAGGGAAAGGTCGTGGTCTTGGACGGGGAAAAGTCAGCAGTGGCTCGAGACACAACGTGATTATCAACCTTTAACTGAAGCCACAATCTTTCACCAACCTTAACCAAAGTGCTTTTGTTGCCTAAAATTAATCATAGACGGGAGTTTGGGATGTGAGTTTGGGATGTGAGTTTGGGAGTGCTTTGTACACCCATCCCGACCACCTCCCGACTCCGCTGTGGGACATTGCTGTGGCGCTTCATTCACTCAATATAATTGGGAAAACAATTTTGTGCTATATAAAAGTAATTTTGTAGGAGACGGGGTTGGCCATTTCCGCTAAGGGAGTTTCTCATTAAAACGTGAGTGAATACATAGCAATCCTTAGCTATTCCCTCACAGATATGACAGTAAAAAACGCATCTTTTCCAGAACATTCGTACCTCTTCATCATTAAAAGGCTAAAATACTGTGTAATTATTGTCTCTGATCAACATTTTCTGATAGCAAAGGGTATAAATTCTGACTTGGGACTGGTATCACTTCTTACAAATGAAGTGCATTTATATTCACAAATCATTTCCACACCATATTAAGCATTTAAACAGCCAGACTCCCATTAAATCTCAGTGGAGCGACTCAATTCACCTGGGACATGGGCGAAGTATCATTTCTCTTCCGTCTGGATATAAAAGGGAAGAGTTCATAACTGCTGATGGAGCATCTGACAGCAGACCTGTCTCAAAATGTATGGAAAAGTGGTTCAGATGGACACCCCATGATGTCAAAACAGCAGCGGAGACACAGAACGTGGCAACTAGACAAGCATCAGTAGTGTCTTCAAACAGCTCTAGAAAAAGGGATTATAGGCTTTCAGTCAATATGAATTATTAAAAAAAGAATGATATTCCCATTTCACCACGCTTATCCTTGTGTGCGATTACTGTTGTGATGTTTCTAGTGACTGTGACTGGGTAGAAAACGTCACGCTGGATGCTCTTCTTCTTCCAAGACATGTGTCACATGTTTAAAACGAGGCATTTCTGAGCTGCTTTCAAGCTGCACGCGCCCTCGAGTACATTCTGCTGGGCAGCTGGAGCTGTCAAAGCAATGTTTTCAGCCCTGCTCTCAAGAGCTTTGCCACTTACATAATAACCTCAATGAAATGTTAATGTCAGCAAAGTTGACAACGCAATAAGGGAATTCTCCTCCGACTGAACCAGCAGCCGTGGAGACAGACAGGGTCGACCGCAGGATGCGAGAAGGACTCATCTGTCCTGGCATTTCAAAATAGCGCACCTGTAATGACTTTATCTACCTTCCTTGTGGCGTGGCCGAGAGTTGCCGCATGCCGGCAGAGACACGGCTCCTCTGTGCTGTTGCTCAACACGGGAACTTCAGAGCCAGAGGAGGAGGAGGAGGGTGGGCCACTTCTTGAAGCTTCTGGGCTCGTGGACAGAGTCCTTGGGGGCACTGCTGGTCTGGTCTGGCTGAGGTTCAGGCCTGTTTTAACATGCCAAATGACTAAATTCAACCTAATTTCAGCTCCAATGGAAGCCATGGGCAACAAACCCACTTTGATTGTTGCTGTTTTTTAGCTCTAAACTGAGTGATGGTGTCAAATTCACATAAAAGATTCTAAATAGGTGAATCCACCCGAACTGCATTAGACCATTTATGCTCTAAAACTCTTATACCGTGCCTTTAACCATGCCATTATTTCCTTCTATATCAAAACACTTTATTTTGTAAAGCTGTTTGGAACTCTATTGTTTTCTGTTTTAAAGTGAAAAACATAAAGTTGATACTTTTATTATTAATATGCCCCGTATGATTAAAGCTGGCATGTTCATCTAAATCTTGTCTAGCGCTGCAAATAACAACAGGTTTATCTGTTGATCATTTTCTAGAATAATCAAGTCTAAGCAAACCAGCAAATATTCACATGTGTGACTTGTGGGCATTCTTCCTCAAAAAGGACTGCTTGGCTCATCATTGCATCTCTAATCTTGACGGTGAAAAGTTGCATTTTAACTCAATCTCTTCCTCTATGTTCGCCTGTGGCTGTTTGTTGTGCTCAACAGCCTTTACACTGACACACACCAGCCTCAGTGCCAGTGCTCTAAGCAGAAGTGCACAGCAGCTGAACATCCTGGTGTCCAGCTGTAAGCCGCCTGAAACGCCTCACACATGACGCAAAATGCCACAGACTGTCCGTCAGTGTGGCAGCGCAGCAATCCCCGCAGCAGAGGTCCTGCAGCCTTTGCACCACCGACACAACGTAGATCCACTCAGAGCGCTGCGACAGTGAAGCCAACCAACAGTCCTCCGGATGGACGGATCTCTACAGTTTCCCACTGAAAGCAGCGAGTCACGTTTGCTGCTGCTGCTGCTGCTGCTGCTCTCTGTCAGACTCCACAGGCACAGAACCGCAGCCGAGATGTCCAGCACACAGCTGGCAACATCTGCAACTGCCACATTCACGCGTTATGTAAGAAAAACTGCGTGACATTGACGTGAGGTGGCTGCGATGGGGGGCTGATGTGAGGAGAAGGGGAAGGGGAAGGGGAAA
>JAVQJF010086690.1:0-10238 GCA_036023855.1 Gadopsis marmoratus
GTGGCAAGAAGAGGGGTCGGTGGTGGCGGGGGGCATGGGTAGGGGGTTGGGGGGTTAAGCAAAAGCCAATTGTACTTGATTCCACATTTATACGGACTGATACGTGTTTCCCTTTCATACTCTCTGTGAGAGGTTTTACTACTCGGCAAATAAATATAAAAATAATAGAAAAAAAGATTTACAAGCTAACAAAACGATACTGGCAGAGAGGTTTTTCACCATTTATTCCATCTCATAAAAACATGTGCTGCAGTTGTAGCACACCAAAAAAAGTGTTTGATATCGGAGCCAGGATGACTAGCGGTAGGTCACTGCTTCTGTTTTGTGCTGCTGAATGTTACAAATCCGACTGAGCAGTCCATCACTCTCCCTGAAGCTGTGTCACTGTTTCATACAGTGAGCCGTCTCTGTGAAAATACCAAAGCACACTGGTGTGAGCCTGCACTTTAAATGTATCTACGCCTCCTTTTTCTGTCTCAGCAACACAGAGAAAAAACTTCCAGGGTATTTCAGCTCATAGGTTGTTTTTTTTTTATAAAAAACAAAACAAAAACAATCTACATCTGCTGATTGCAACACTGCCACTTTGCAAAGGTGCAGGATTATAATAAACACTTTTTCCCCTGCATTACACCAAATTAAAACAAGTACCGGTACGTTAATATGGTGCAAAATTAATACAATAAAATGTGGAGAACATAATAATCCATGAGAATTTTTGTTGTGCATGAATGCATGAATATAATTTGAAACAAAAAGCTGTTTAAAGTGGTCTGTGTACAATCCCTGAATTAACGTTCACAAGGGAATAAGTGCTGTGCAAGAAGCATTGTTCTGTTTTTAAGGCCTTATCCTTTTGATCTACACTTAATGTCTAATCCCCTTTGAGGAAGATGTGTAGGCTATTCTTTAAGCCTAATAAATCCAGCGTTAGCAGTGCTTAAGAAGGGAAAAAGCCGTGTGGTTTAAAACCAGAAGGGCAGGGGGAGAAGAACAATGAATAACGCTCTTAACTAGCTTGTGAGATAATACACACACATTACAATCTATAATCCCTCTAATCTACAATCTATGAAGCAGAATATGTATAGATATTAGGGCCCCCAGCTCGGCGCTGGACTCATATACATCCACATTACAATTTATGATCATTTTAATCCAGACACAGAAGTACAAACATATATGTGTGTGTGTGTTGGCAGAATCCAAAATTTACAATATATAATTATACATTTGGACCACTCGTGTACTGCGAGTTATTTTGATGAGCGTTAGCTTTCACTTAAATGCTTTCACACACACTCACACAACCCTGCACACACACTCACACACACTCCAGCATTTACGAATGCCCATAGCTCACTACAGTTGTACTGCACTTACATCGTCGGTCAAACACAGACAGCTCACGGGTTGTAAACACAAGATAAAACATTAAAAATTTGTTCAAAGCCGTTTCAGTCCACTTGCATCTGTTCAGCTCTTTGGCTGGAGTCAATTGACTTTCCGATCAATTTGAAAAGGGAGCTTTTGTCAAATATGTACATTATCTATCTATCATATTGACATACATACAATTTGTAGAAATTCTGAAACAACCATGTACAGTAGATGTAAATCTATTCTGCTGTTTATCACAACAGAAGCAAAATAGCAAAATACAATTTTGCGACAACTATAGTTTACAATGGGGAATGACACACACACAAAAAGTCATATAATTTAAAGTCCTCTAAAACTCTGCTGGTAGACAAATTAGGCAAATAATTATGATTTTTATTACGGTTCTCACTTTAATTTTTTGAAAGTTAAAAGAGCTTTTGTTCTCTTTTTGTTCATAATTTAAAATATATATTTTAACATGTATATAAAATAGCATCCTCTCAGCAGTATACTGTATTTAGGCTGGTTTAAGTACTCCATAATGGAAATAAATAAATAGAATGAAATAAAATAAGTAGTGTTTATATTATTTTAACAAGGGTATTTTATATTAACTCTGTAGGTGCAAAGACTAAAATTTAAACAAATAAGGGTTGACTACTTACAGGCTTGAAAGATTCCCAAGGCTAATTTATCTTGTTCATTTTTGCTATCAACACAATAAATATCCAACCGTCTCATTGGCACTTTGAAGCCTCGCCAGATGAAGTTGGAGGTGTCCGTAAGAAACTGAAAAAGCAAGTTAATCCGTATAACATTTAGTAATCCAGCCCAATCAGATCGATAGTCTATTGAATGTGTTTGTGATTAGTAGCTCTATTGATTGCAGTGACATCATGTGAACACACCTGAGTGATGGTCATTTCGCTAACAGCTTGTCAGATTCAAAATAAATCTGTAGGGCTTCAATGACCCTTTATGACATAAATAAATATATTAAATTCTTACCATTTTAAATTGCGCTTCGTTCCGATACACACTGTATTTGAACAGACTTGTCCTTTGACAAACGTCAACCAAAATAGCTTTATGAACGACGCAAGGACATAAGTAACGATGAACTAACAAAATAAAAGCTTATAATTATTGTTTTCTTTGGTCTTTGGGGGGATTTTTTCCCCCCTCCTGAACTATATCCTTCATAATATATATCCAAATGTATTATGTAACAATTATTTCTGATAGAAACAGATGAAGAAACATCTTACCGTGCTGCTCTTCTGGAGGGAACGCCAGGCTTATTCGGCACCTGTTGTCCTAAATATTTTTAGAGGCCCGCTGCATTAAAAAGCGTCTATTTCGACATAAGTTGACTTTCATTTTGCTTGAAACCAAGAGCCGAGAAGAGATGTGCGCCCGATTCTTTTTGCTAATCGATCAGACTGCGGATAGATCGATATGGCACCAGGGCTATTGATCACCACGGTCCTCTATTACTGGGCGCTTTCAAATGCAAATGTGGCTAAATAATAATCTGTGGCAACACACTAATTCCTTAACAAACTGCGGGAAAACGTTTTACAAACAACAGCGATTCAATGCGCAACTGATTCTTTTCAACGCTGAGGCCTTTTACATTTGGCCAAAGAAACAAGCAGGTTTAACAGGACAAACAGGTAACACTCAGAATGCAGGGGCACATTGATTTGCAGCCTGCAGCCTTTTGAAACTTTGTAGTGTTTGATGGCAAAGCGATAAGTCGAAGGTGACAGCAAAAAAAAAAAGAATTCACATGACAATATTTAGCCCCCCACCCCCCAAAAAACCAAGAGGACAAAAAAATTCTCCCCGCATAGAATTTTCTTGAGGTCTGTGTGTTTAGTGTGGTCAGATTTGCAATTTAAATGAGAGTTGTGAGGATATTTCCACATATTGAGCTTCTAAGATGCCAAGGATAGTCAATCTCTCTCGCCCTCTCACACACACACACACAGTTACTTAAAGTAGAGCCATAGGCAAACAAGGCAGATGTTGTCAGCCCCCCCCCAACAAGCTATATCTGTGTGTGTGTGTGTGTGTGTGTGTGTGTGTGTGTGTGTGTGTTGGGGATGAGAGCAGCAGCAGCAACGCCCCGTCCCGCTGACTTGCTCAGAGGCCCTGATCAATGCGACATTACTAAACACTGCTACTTAACTTTTGCCAATAGCCAGATTCAAGTAAATATACTTTAGAATACATTAAGCGTGATGCATCAGCCACGGAGTCATTCAAGAAGTCATGAAAAGATTAGTCTGTCTCTATCGAGTGATTCCTGGGAAAATAGACAAGCTTATAGGGGAGAGTTGGCCCACTGCAAATACCCCTCATTAACACGCTGCGTTTCGTGCGAGTACAATGAAATAAATATGGAAAAATAAAGTTTTGAGGGGAGCAACATGTACAACTTAAGAGCCCGCTGCATTAAAGTATGTTATGGTGTAAAAAAAAAAAAAAAGAGAGAAGTCTTTACACACATTATTACTTTCAATAGTAGCGAATAATAAAAAATAATAATTTACAATACAGTTCAAATCTACAATAGGGAAATATAAATGGAATGTGTTTCTTACACTGAGTCTACAGCACTCAGCCAAATGAAAAGCTCAGCTTAAACTTCTCAGCTGAGTGCCATGTGCTCATTCCCTGTAATGAAACTGCCTGTTGGTCAAACACATAACAGGACAGACCGAACTTGAACCGCTTTAGCAAGACTGCGTTTTTTGGCTCTTATCGATCCTTCAGAAATGCATTGAGCGAAGCTCCGGGGTTCAGGGGCGAGGAGGTGATCAGCAGACGACAGCAGTGCTAAGAGGCAAAAAAACAAAACGCTTCGGGCCTCATAGGAGACTTTAATGGAGACTTTAAAACAAGTTGTGCTGAATTAGTCCTATACAGAGATATATAAAATATTAGAAAACATTAGGGCTTTTTGGAATAACATTTTGTATTATTAACAAATAAATTAAAACACACTAAACAAAAACTCCTGCACAATCACTAGTGTGTGTGTGTGTGTGTGTGTGTGTGTGTGTGTGTGTGTGTGTGTGTGTGTGTGTGTGTGTGTGGTCGATGCTGAGGCCGCCTCGCACGCTGTTATTAATATGAAATAAATCACCGGCTCTCTGCGGCATCGCCCCAGTCACACCGCAGATATCGACACAGTTAATATTTCATATTGTATTTGCCATAGGATATGCTTATTTAAGTATTCGAAAACAGTGCATTAAAATACAAATTAAAACTGTGCTCTAGGCGCGTGCATAGATTTGTTTGGAGGGGTACAACTGCTGGGTTTACTTTGCATTCGCAGTTTATTTTGGCTCGCCGAAGGAACGACTCGGCCAAGCGGCGTAAAAGCAGAGACGAAAACAACATTGATTGAAAATGGGGGGAAACACACTGATCAGTTCCCCGCGCCCTGTTGACCTTGCTGCTTTAGCGGTTTGTGTCTGTGTGGAGATAACGTGACCTCGCGTGGTGCAGTGGAGCCATACGGGGGGGGGGGGGGTGCTGATATGAACTTTACAAGTTCTTGGTGAAAGTATACAACTTTTCAGCGCGGTGTTTTGGGTTGTAAACCCTGGTGAATTAGGAGCAAGGAGCCGGCAATGAAAGTTAACATCCATCACCGGCGCGACCAATAAGCAGCTCTGGCCGGCTGGCTGAGCACAGATGACGGATTCGCTGCTGTGCGGGCTTCGGTAATTCATTTTCGATAGCAGTGGTTGCCGGGATCAATACAGGGACATTAACCCAAGCGGACACTGCTGCTCTCCTGATGGCACAGGCCAAAAGCCACCATCCCCCCGGTGGCACTCGGCAAAGACACAGATTTTAGGGTCATTATTTGGGGGAGAGGAGAAGTGTGCCAAGGCCTCTGATATCACAATTCATCAGGGAAGTTATGGATGGCCTCGACCTCGCCGTTGATAAACACTGGTCGGGGAAATTATTTTATGCAATTTGCAAATGATTAGTGATGCCACTTCCCGGATTGTTAGACTATATTTTCCCCAGGTTCGGGTCGAAATCCTAATGGCCTCATTTTACTTAACATCGGTGTAAATGCCAAGGCGTCTCTCGCTTGGTAACAGTGTTCACATAGAGTTTGCAGAGCAACCGCAGGCCTACTGAGGAACACACACACACACACACACACACACACACACACACACACAGACAGCCCACTGTGTGTTCAGAACATGTCTAAAACATGTCACAGAGGTGCTGCTGCTGTGATGTCTTGCAGCTTCACGTGTCAGTACAGCGCAGCCCATAAACAGCAAATCATATAACAGTCCTGCAATAATACAGTATGTCCCACAAAGGGACCAAACATGAAGCCTCTGACATTACAAAACACATTTAAATGGAATATCCCCACAAACTACTAGTCCGCTAGATTGCAGGCTGTGGGTTGCGATATTATCCGTTTCACCAAGCTGAATATCGGAATATTGGCTATACTGCGCTGGACCCTGCAGGTGCTCATGATATCGCCTCCAACATAGGAAGCTATACCTGGAATTAATCTATATTTCCTGGGTGGTTATAGGTTGAAAAACCATTTTTGATAACTTCGGTGCAGCTTCATACAATCCTCCGTTTCCACCCAAAACGCGTGGCTTATCCGTTGCCCCTTTGCAGAATCCAATCGCTCGATGTCAACGTGCTGCTATAACGCATCCATATTGCCGGCTCCTGCAATAGGCACCTACCTATCGATGCATCTACTGATCTATACATACTTTGACATTGATGGATTGCTGACCTGGATTGACGTCAGCGGGCAGCAAGTTTCATATACAGAAGTTTGCAAGGCAACGAAACATTACGGGGGTTGATGTGAGGAGGGAGCCGGATTCTCGTGGCCAGGATCCGAGGAGCAAAGATGCGGAAGCGGTCAAAGCACTAGAGGCTATGATGAAATTAATCTCGACAGATTTCTTAAAAAAATATAGATATAAAATAAAAAGAAATCACTCGTGAGAAAAAGTTACGAGTGAAAGTTTGAAACATTTCATCAAGTTGCAAAAAGAGAGAAGCAAATGTAAGTTCATTGGGAAGCTGGTTAGCATTTAAAACGTGTCAAAGGTCATGCAAGCAGTCTGGAGCTGGGAACCTGCATGTTTTTAAACTCTCGAGGAATTCACACATATAGTCATTCTTTCAGTGAGAAGCCTCGGAATAACGGCGGTGGCTGCAAGACATGTTCTCATTACACTGGTGGCCTGCTGTGACACATGTCAATTAATATTTAACCTTCAAGAGAGGCATCACATGCAGTGCTGGCGCCGTGTCAACGGGTTTTATCAGAGAAAACATGCAGCGAGTCCCTCTTATCCATCGCAGTGTAAATGTTGCACACACTGCTGCGGACTGAGGTCTGTGTTTTATCTCAACAAGTGTCTAATGTAATCTTTTTCAGGAATTTGAGGTTCAGTGTGCAACGCGAACAACCCATGACATGGGGGGGGGGGGGCAGTGACGTCAGATTGGGCCCCAGACAGGAGTGTGCGCGAGTGCGAGGATACACCACGGGGGCGCGCACATGCGCACAGGCTTGGTCTCATCTTAACATGAGCGCAGGCACGTCGATATACGCACAGAGAGCAGCGCGGCGCTCCGGGTCCGGTGGAAGGCAGAAGGCAGCGGAACGAGCCCAGCCAGCAGGCGCAGCTTCACGCACCGAGCAGCGGTTTGCGGCCCGGGACCCGAGCCTTCAAGACCATGCTGGACTGACTGCAGCGAGGCAACTGCAACCGATGGCTCGGCTTTGAAATCGTTCAGAATTTGTTGGAAAGGAGCGCGAGACGAGAGCGACAGCGAGGGAGGGAGAGCGGCGAGAGGGGGTGGAAGTAAAGATCCTTTCAGCGATGGAGCTTACAATGGAGAACATTGGAAATCTGCACGGCGTGTCTCACTCCCACCAAACGAACGACTTAATGAACTCGCCACACGCGCGCCAGTCGTCGGCGTCGCATCGGAACTTGGTGTCGCACGGACGGTCAGCCATGGTGTCCAGCATGGCCTCGATACTGGAGGGAGCAGGGGACTACCGCACAGACCATGCTCTGTCCGGCCCCCTGCATCCGGCAATGACCATGTCATGCGACTCCGGGATGAGCCTGAGCAGCACCTACACCACGCTGACGCCGCTGCAGCACCTGCCCCCCATATCCACCGTGTCGGAGAAATTTCACCATCCACACCCACATGCTCACCATCATCCGGCGCACCAGCGGCTCGCAGCTGGGAACGTCAGCGGCAGCTTCACCCTGATGAGGGACGACAGGAGCCTCGCCTCCATGAGCAACCTTTACGGCCACTACCCCAAAGATATGTCCGGCATGGGGCAGCCTCTATCCCCCCTGTCCAACGGCCTGGGGTCTTTGCACGGCGCCCAGCAGACTCTCAGCGCCTATGGTCCTGGAGCTCACCTCTCCAACGACAAGATGATCTCCTCGGGGGGCTTCGAGTCCCACGCAGCCATGCTGTCCCGGGGCGAGGAGCACCTGGCCCGGGGTCTGGGGGGCCATGGGGCCGGGCTCATGACATCCTTGAACGGCATACACCATCACAGCCATCCGCATTCTCAGGCAAACGGGTCCATGCTGTCAGACCGGGACAGGCAGACGGTGGTGGGAGGAGGGCAGGGAGCTGGGTCAGGGCAGGTGGAGGAGATAAACACTAAGGAGGTGGCACAGCGAATAACAGCAGAGCTCAAGCGCTACAGCATCCCCCAGGCCATCTTTGCTCAAAGGATCTTGTGCCGGTCCCAGGGAACTCTGTCTGACCTGCTGCGGAATCCTAAACCGTGGAGTAAACTCAAGTCTGGCCGGGAGACGTTCAGGAGGATGTGGAAGTGGCTCCAGGAGCCCGAGTTCCAGCGGATGTCGGCGCTCAGGCTTGCAGGTGAGTGAGGAGACAGCTCCCAACCTGAGTGATGTGGAGGGATCAATTAGAAGTCAATGTGGCGAGACTGTCAATAGCTGCTCAAACAGACGTTACTAGAAGTTATTAGTCGATTGTATCGAGTAAAACTTCATCATGACAGTTGGGGGTGTTAAATGTTGGGGGGAAATCTATATTTTGATTCATGCTACGATGCTTGATAGTATAAACACACGCTTGTGCAACACTGGAGGTGTTATAAACAAAAGAGAGGAGGCATCTCTCGGAAGCAGACATGGTGTAAACGCAGTCTGCACAGACGCAGTTTGTTCTTTACGCGCACATAGAGGTTTTACGCGCGGACAGCGCGCGGATACACACAGCTGTCGTCCTCTCCATCACTCGCTCTGTGTCTCTCTCTCTCTCTCTCTCTCTCTCTCTCTCTCTCTCTCACACACACACACACACACACGCACACAAAAAAACACACACGCAGAAACAGACCAAACAAAGGAAATGACCAAAATGTATCACACTTTGCAACAATTACTACAAAGGTAAGGCAAACCTATAATTTGAGATCACTGTAATACGAATACTCCGTATTCTACTAACTTGATGTAACACGCTGACATCCCCACACACCCCTGGCCAAGAGTGGGGGGAGTTTGACCTCCTGTGATCAATATTTCAGGTCCAGGCGTCCCCTTTCAGAGTAGCACACTGATAAATGATCGATTTGGATGTGAAAGACAGAGACACAAACAGATGCGTCTCTTCTCTATGTTGTCTCCTCTGCACTCTGGGACATCTCGACTTCAAAAGGTGGTTTAGGGCCCGATCAGCCATTCCGAAGCTGAGAAAATTGTGTTTATTGTGGTCTGTGCGGCTGCGGGTTCATTGGGACACGACAGCAGAAAGGACCGGGACAAACCCGTACTGTCTCTGCATTGTGTGTTTCCTGACTGCTCCATCTCTGATCGGTCTGATTTTCTGCTGCAAAGATGATCACAGTTAAACGCTGTGATTTTGAACCCGGATGCCCGCCCCCTTTAAACCCTTTAACACCTGATTAACGTGACGTAAACGAAAACGAGAGACGTCGCAGTGGGTTTAAAACGGGGATGTGCGACAGAGATCCCCCCCCCCTCATTGATGTTTGTGTGAAGGCCCTGTGTTTAGACGCGTTCCGCCGTCAATCAGCTCTTCTGTGTCGTATTTCAGCGAACAGTTCAATTAAGCAGATATAGTGGCATATTTTAGTTCCAGTCAATGCCCTATTGAAAAGCACTTAATGGCATGTAAATTGTTCCTTTCCGCATTTAGTGGGGTTCTGGTAAATAAAGATTTAAACACTCTACAATTGTCTCTTTAAGTGCCACTGCTGTTAAAGCTAATTGGGCTGTGGGGTTTTATATCTTCCACAGTCGCCATCAGGATACCCCCCCTCCCTCCCTCCCCCCAGTCCAATTGACATGTTGGAGTGACACAGTCCTGTGCAGTGCACCTACTGCATATTTTAACGTGGTCAGGCTCAGGGCAGCCCGTAAGGCGTTTGCGTGCATATTGGGTTGTAAAATGGCTGCGAGGGCTGCACTCTTACACTAATTTGATCCAGTGGCGATAGATTTATTATTTGTTATTCTATTTTACAACTTTATTTCATTATACATATCCATGCACTAAGTATGCTACATTTCCCGTCTTGGATCAGCAGATTTCCGGGGCTTACTGTGTATTGTGCTAACTCGCTTAACCCGCTGTCACGAAGCCTCAGAGAAACATCCGGTTTGGCAAAATGACAAATGACTCGTATGTAAATGTGCGGAGCAACATTTTACTTATTGCATTTAAAATCACCATTATCCTCGGTGCACATGTGGGCTGGGAGTGGGAGTTGGGGGGGGGGGTGATGCTGAAAG
>JAVQJF010086715.1:0-22195 GCA_036023855.1 Gadopsis marmoratus
CCTCTTAAAAATTTGGGCCAAAAAAACCCGGCGCCAAAATGTGTCAAAAACCCCCCCCCCCCCCCCCCCGCCAAATATGTCCTGTAAGATGCCCGCCCGTCTACACATATATCCACACATTTAGTTTACACTGCACTGATGTTGTCATTTGGATTGGACAGCGGTGCCCGTTCATGATATTATAAAGAGAAATTCATAGTCCTCTCAGCATACAGAACAATAGGGTTAATTAAAGCTAGCATACTGTTTATCAGCACTCAGTAACTTGAATAGGGAGAGGAAAAGTTGGACTTTCACTCTGTCAGCTACCTCGGCTGTACTGTCTTATCACTGCTTTTAAATTAGCTTCATCACCGCCACCTGTAAAAACTGAAAGATCAGATAATTTTGGGCAGACGTCTCTCCCAAAGACTTGACTATCAATTACCTTTGTCAGACATCTGTGATGCCCTTCTCGTGCTATCAGATATGATGGAACAAGAGAAGAATAACAGGGCAAAAAGAACATGAAGCTAAAGGTCACCCTCACTTTTTTTTTTTTTTTGGTCCAAAGTACACAAAGACCAGTGAACTGTGTATTCTGCTGTGCTCTGACGCAGCAATAAAAGATATGTCTTCGCCTTCTCTTTGCCAGGACTGCCACTTTTTCCCCGAAATGTACCACTGTGTTAAACCCTGCTGCGTGAACCAGGCTGCTCTCCGTCGTCTGTCCTTGTATCTCTTTGAGCCTACAGTATTGTTGAGCATGGGGGGAACTGTGTCCTTGCCACTGTGACACAGTGTTTCCTTTCAATGTGTATTAGAAACTATTTATTCATTCAAGTCATGCTTATACCGCAATGCTTTATTTAGAAGTGATGCATAAGAGGATTATGAGATCTCTTGAGAAATGCTTTTGTGAAATGGATTATATCTGATTGGCAAGGATTTTGTCAAAGTGTTGACACATCAAATATTTCATTCAAAAATTAATGGATGTTCCCAAGTACAAAGCGTGAGTTCTTTGGTATTTACTGAGACCTGATATTCACTAAAGAAATATGGTCCTATGTGCATTTTTACCTCTTTCAGGACAGTTATGTTTGTCTGATGGTTAGAAAGAACAAGGTATTTCACATCTTTGGCAACAAATATCCATGAAATTTAATGGCAGGGTAGGTAAGTGATGTTATTTATGCAGTTCTGAATGCAGTTGCAAATCTAGGATTCTTTGTTGTAACCTTGCAGCATATTTGACCATTTTTGTTGTTGTCGTATGAAGTATTTGAGCTCTATACTTTGTGAAGGATAGAACTCTGATTCACCACCCACATCTCTGCCGGCTGGAGAGATATTCACAAACCAAGTAATTTTCCTTCAAAGCAAGACCAGGCAGACATAAATTGATCACAACATCTGTAGAACAGTCTATCATGCTGACGTCTTTGAGACAGAAAAGCATCTTTATTGAAGATACAGAGCCAAATGAACAAAGAAGCTCTACTCTGGGTAAAAGTAGAGTCAAAGGTGATTGACAAACTGCAGCCTTAATGGAGGAGTTGTAGTTTCCAAACCAGTTCCTTGGTTGAACTTTATGGTTGCATTCCATGGTTGCATTCCGTTCCCTCTGTACTCACCAGACCTTAACCTCACTCAACATCTTTTGGAATATTTGAAAAGAGAAAAAGGTGACACACACCGGAACATAACGGGGGATTTCAGCTCTAAAGGAAAGACGTGGGGTTTTCGACTCTTCTAAATCTGGTTCAAAAGTTTCTAGTAGGGTTCAAACTATGGTTGCTGATGGCTTCAAATAAAGTCCACAAATTATTGATAAAGGTGTCCCGCAAGGATCAATATTAGGCTCCCTGCTCTTTACTCTAAACATACATTATATTTATTTTCCAACTGCAATGTCCAGTTTTTTGATGATGACACCATCTTTTATGCCTTCCTCCTCACTCTAAATCAGGCCTCCTACCTTTGGCGTTCCCACATTTACCCACGCCATTGATGGACATCTAATGGCATCTAATAAATCTAATATCATCTAATAAATACCTGAATTTGGTTAAAGAACGTACTGTCCTACAAACCTTTTGAACACTTTGAAAACACAAAATTCAACTTGGAACAGAGCCGGTTTCTCCTGTAAGCAGAACTGCCTATATATATTCTACTATCTACACTGAATTAGTGAAATGCTTACACTGCTGCAGTACCCTTAAACCATCGGACGCCATTAACCACAATTACCTTCAATTCATCCATCATTTATCACCATCGTCACAGTAGCAAAAAGTAAGTAAGTGTATTTCTCCCTCCAGAGCAGCTCTGCATCTGAAAACGGATTGTATGCTTTCTTTAGTCCATCTGTTTACTGCAGCATTGTTATGTTTGAATCTGGGAACACTTATTTCAATTAAATCATTAGGATTAGCGTCTGACCCCTCATTTTAATGAGGGCTAACAAGGCTTTTGAATGAGATACACTAATTAGGAGCATATTATTCAGTGCCACAAAAGGGCTTCATTGTGCTTAGATAAAAGAAACTAATATCTGCACTAAAGGATACCAACCATTCAAGTTTCTTTGGGGTTTTTTTTGCAAATGATGAACTTTGCATGAACGATAACCTCCTTGTGTTCTGCATTTTCAGATTGCTTCATTCCAAAAAAAAATGTTTCTTTTCATTTTTACTTCTTGAGTATTTCATGCTTTGAGTGTGTGAGGAACAGTGGAGAGGACTCTCTCTTAAGTGAGTTTAATAGCAAAAAGCCACATACACAGTGGGCAGGGCAGAAACGAAGGCAGGCCGAGGTCTAACATCCAAAAGGTCAAGCAGAGATGCAGAGGTACAGGCGAGGGTGAGGCAGAATCTTGGTCGTCTATGAAACAAAGCAAGGTCACTGTCCGATCCAAAGAAAACAGGGCTTGGCCGAAACACAAGACAATCTGGCTGAGAACAAAGCAACAGGTATAAGTAGGGACGTGGCTGATGAGGGAATCAGGGGCAGGTGCATACTGGGGTGCAGGATGTGGATAATCAGTCAGACACGAGGGCAGGAACTGAAGAGACAAGACGGGTAAGAATTTCAAAGTAAAACAGGAAGCACAGACAAAGGATTAACGGGATGTGACCGAGTGTTGTGAGCAGAACTTTCTGGCAGGATAAGCAGGATTTGAGTTTTTGAAATTTTGGGTCTCTTAATGTGGCGACGAAAAGCCGCATCTCCTGTCAGCCTCATAGAATCACTTAAAATGTTCTGACGGTCTTGTTTAATGATGCACAAAATCAATTGCGGTGATTAATACTCTTGCTTCTCAATGGTGGTCTCTTTATCTCCCTTTTCCCTCTACAGTATTTCAGTCACTCTCTTTGTGTCTGTCTCTTGACATTAAAGGCAGATACTGTATGCCCATACAGCAGCATTGTCTTCAATCTGTTCATCATCTGTCAAATCACGATGTAGCCCGGTGGTTTTTCCATCTATCTATGTCTGTTTCGGGGTGTTCTGTGTCAGAAATTTCCATGTTTAATGTTTTTAAGCTTTAAGGAAAAAAGCAGAGCCAGAGGATGAGTACACAAATCTGTGCTAAGAGAGTGCAGAGTGCAAAGAGCCCGGAGTTGCTGTCAATCAGAGCCTGAATTTATCAGCACATGAAAGGGGGATGAAGACGGGTAGGCTTTCATCTTAACCACATGTTGTCATTCGACATTAGAGCTTGTAGAGCGTGCTTAGGTAGGCGGGCAGACAAGGTAAGGCAAGATTAAAGCGACTACAGATGAGGAAGAGATGGGATTTATGGATTTGTCCTCAATTACTTTGTAGGCCAGCTAAAGGACAGCCTAGGGTAAGGGTCTCTCTCTGTTAATACAAGCCACGTTGTTAGTATGTGTACGTCTGCACCAAACTACTTTTTGTTGGGGTTTTTTTAAACCGAAGGGAGTGATCAAAGTGCAAGTTGCGTCTATGCTTTGATTCTCTCTCCTTTTCTCTCCACTGCAGCATACTGCGTTGCATCACCTTTCTCTGTGATTGATTGTTGACTAATTAGACTGAGGTAGTTTAAGTCACGATGCACTTCAAGCTGCAATGACCAGCAGCGTGTTGGTCCATAAAACCTGTAAAAATGTAAGAAGTATTTCTTTTTAAACAACCACGCAGGGCTGCTGAATGGCTTTTTCCAAAGAGCCTGCTGATGATTTACGATGAAACAGACAAAAGGCAATAAACCCATATGATTCTTGTTGCATGATTAACAGTAATGAAAATATATTCATTTAAGTGGGTTCCTGTTTAAACATTTTTAAAGGTTTTTAAACATCTTTACTATCATAAACACTATTCCTATTGCTACATAGAATCTCACCTGTTAATCGCGATGACTATAGAGAAAACTGTAGTGTCTTTCATTTTGAGATTGGAGAAATGCAACATTGACTGTAGTAGTAAGGTTGATATGATTAATTGATTAGCTGACTGACAGACGTTCCTTTATTCCTCTTGTTCATTTGTGAGGATTTGCTGCTTTTCTTTGTCCTATGTGACAGTAAACTGAATATCTTTAGCTTCTGGGCTGTTGGTCAGACAAAACAAGCAATTTGGTGTCATAACCAAAAGCTTTTAAAAAAAAATGTGATGAGCATTTTTCACTATTTTTTGATTAATCAAGAAAATAAGCGGCAGGAAAACAAAAAATGAAATCAGTTGTTAGTTGCAGCCCTGGATCGTAGGACAATTATCTTTGCATTATAACTTAGGTTTTATTTTGTAGCTCTCGCCATCATTTCTATCCATAATGAAAACCTTGTTTGAACAGGTTATACAAGTAATACAAGTAATAATACATTACTCATATTATTTACTGTGTGGGATTAATAATAAATTTCCTCTTCCAGAGCCAGATTAATAACTACATCCATGAAAACCGGCAACATGAACACGGCTGTAGAATTTTCCCACTTACAGAAATAACAACTCTTAAATCGGCACATTTCTATTAATGTGATGAAAAACATTCTCACAGCGGAGACTTCAGCATCTGTGTTGACTGAAAATGATGTGGGTGGAACGGATATGTCACTCGCTACTGATTTACTGAGGGTGAAACAAAACGGAATAACCCCCCCTCTCAGAGATGTGTTTAAAATAAAGTAAACAGAAGTGAAGATGGCTGCTGTACAGGCTTATTAGCACGGCATCACCAGGAAAGATGCCAGCTACATGATGGGGTGTGTCGATGTCTGTCTGAGGGTCGCAGACCTCAAACTGTCAATCACTGCAAAGAATTTGTTACCAAATGTTTATATATGGTGAAGTTTGGTTTGTCCATTTATGTTTGGCCAACTAAAAATGGAGGATGATATTTAAAACAAGGCTCCAAATCCCACTCTGTTCATCTGCTGCTAGAGTGTAATGGAAACGCAACAAAAACTATGTCGCTGTCCAAAATAAGAGTGAATTTAAACTCAACTAAAACCAGTAAGGATTACTGCTATGTGTGGATTTATTGTGTTGCAGTCAACACTAAACATCACTTTATTATTCACAGTTATTACACTATGCATGTGTGTATCTCCTGCCTGTGTGAATATGCCAAATGAATGAAATCTGAAAACCTTTTGTTTGCTCCTGCAGCACTGAAAGACGCTCGCTTTCAGCTGGTGAACTTCTCAGACAATGAGCTGCGGGTGTCGCTGTCTAATGTCTCGCTGTCAGACGAGGGTCGATATGTTTGCCAGCTCTACACAGACCCCCCGCAGGAAGCCTACGCTGACATCACTGTGCTAAGTACAGCAGCAAAACACACGCACGCACACACACACACACACACAGATGCACACAAACACCCGGTGCTATTAGTAGCAGGGAGGTGCAGCCTGTTGATCAACATTTAGACTGTGGAAGACGACATACGTTCGTTCATTTCCAGCAACGTGGCTGACGGCTCACCATGAAATCGGCAAGAGACTCCCACAGGAAAGTCGTGTCTCGTGCGCTTATTAAGTCTTAATCTTGTTGTGTTTAAACAAGCTAATATGGAGTAGCCAGGTTACAAGTATTGGAGGCCCAGCAGGTCATAATTCACACGATTCATGAAGCAAGGCAGGCTACTGAAAAGACACACACCTGTGTAATAAACTGTGTGCAAGTATATGGTTTCACTAGTGTGTATGATGAGGTTTTTCAGTTGCGTGTGCGTGTGCATGGTTTCTGCAATTGCAAGAGGATTTTACTTAAGTGCGTATGTTGTTTCAGTAGTGTGCATTAGGGCCGAGTGATATCTTACATGACACACGTGAATCCATATCAACATATGAATATGACTATTTTTTTTCCTGTATTGATATGGCACAAATGTGTGTGAAATCACATCATCAAATTGCTGTTCAATGCAATTGAGCTTAACTGGGTTTTTACAAAATGATCACATCGTCTTGATGCGCTCACTGGAAGAGGAAATACGATAAAACAGAATTACAGCCCAGCATGTAAGTATGCATGCTCTTATTAGTGTGTGTGTGTGAGTCAAAGTTTGAATGATGTCCTACATGGCCCCTCGAATCGAGTGCTAATCAGGTTACGTTGTTTGAGAATGAACAGAGTAAAACTCATTAGATGAAGAGAAGTTTTTTTTTTTTTGCCAGCCACATTCTGACGGACTGTAAGGTCAGCTGTCATCACCTCTTCTTTGCGGATAAGCTTGTTAAAGAGCAGCGTCGCCCTGTTTTGGCGTCCTCCATCATATACTCATGAAGAGCGTTCAAACCCCAAAGCCTGAGGGGGCAATTACAAAATACAGTAATTGTGATCTTTATGTTCTGTTAAATATCACTATCAGTTGGGAACAAATGCCTCAAGAAATGATGAGACTAGTGAGTCTACGGGAAGATCCAACATTTCAAACACATTAACATATCTCAGTGATGTGTTAATATCGCTGGCAGCTAATCCATCAACTATTTGGATTTGTTTTTCTTTTATCTGCCATAGTGTCTACACAAAAAGCTTTATTTTGAATATTCTATTAAAGGTATACATTTTGCACCACAGAGAACCACAAGATATGAAAGCTAATTGTGTATTAATGTCTTTTTAGACAATTTTGTAAGTTTTTGTAATGAAGTAACATAGATTTGGCTACATAGATTTGTCTTATACATATCTCTTTGTGTCTTTTAGCTCATTTATATGGACTTTACATAACGTTCGAAAAAGCTTGTTTGTTGTTGGATATCTTTTATATTAGTTAAATGTAGTCGTGCATACTAATTGTAATTGATAAGTAACTGCAATAAATTAGTAATTTGATCAGGAGGCATTCAAGACCTCACACCGTCCTGGATTAGGTGAATTTTCCTAAAGTCCAATATTGGCATATTGTGCTACTTCCAATAGTAGCTGTTCTGCACCTTTTCTAATTGTCCTCTGACCTACCTAAGACTCACTCTCTTCTATGTTAGCTCTGTTGTACTCTCAACATGTAGTGCTGTGGGTGTAGGAGTATGGTATCCCCACAGTGTTTACAGAGTTTTGTTTGCGTGTCCTGTCGTAGTTCCTCCAGGTAACCCCATCATCGAGTCCCGGGATGAGGTCCTAAGCGAGGGCAACGAGACAGAGATGATCTGCACTGCCATGAGCAGTAAGCCTGCCGCCACCATCAGATGGATGAAGGGAGATAAAGAGCTTCCAGGTAGGTCAGCTCTGCACAAAAAGGAACGCAAAGAAAATCACAATCATCATTCAAGACATTTCCTCCCTTAGCGTAATAAGGCACTTGTGTAGTGCAGAAGATCGCAAACTTCCTTTCAGGCATATTCGCTCGTCCGTCCACTCCGTCGATTGGTTATCTGTGGAAAGAATACCTCTGTGTGACACAAACGCATTGTGTTCCATGAACCAGAGAATAAGGGCGAGCATGTGTCACCTCGAAGAGGAAACACAACTCCTCCTGCGTCCGCTGTTCCCCTCGCTTTGTAAACAAACATGGAACCATACATCAGTTCCACACTGAAGCAAACAGAAGAAGGAAGCCATGTGCCGTAAGCCTTCAACAAGTATTGTGATGCTTGCCCGTATTCTCCTGTCTGTATTCTCACATGTTGCGATTTTTCTCTTGTAGACGTCAATGAACGTACCTGAAATGCTTATTCACCCGTTTTGAATAGTGATAAAGCCAATTATCAGCTGCGTATTTACGGAGGAAGCCAAGGAGGAAACACTGGTGATTTTAATAGAGGACCTTTTGATGAAATGACATCATTGTCAAAAACAAGACAGTGATGAGTTGAAATGTTGTCCTGAGGGGGCAGCTTGTCGTACAGCAGCAAGCTCAGAGCGCGGAACCTCTTCAGAAATTAAGAAGAAGTGGTTAGACATATCCAAATCGATGTGTTGTTACACCAGCAAAAGCGCGGGCCCCACTGGTGGGCATCTGAGGACGCTGGAGCTCGATGCCCTTGCTGAGCATCTGCTCTCGTAGCGCAGTCTGCCTCATCAGTGGTGTTGATCCACAGAGGGGAGAACCTGGAAATGGACGCAGCTGCTATAGGTGAAGGAAATTTGTATGCGCCCGATGACACACTTCACAGTCTACTTGCTATTTCATACACAGAAAGCCAAAGCATTGTTTTAGGCCTGAAGGATCACCATGAATTATTGTATAGACTGTGCAGTTCGCCGTGGCGTGAAAATGCTGCTGTGAGGAAGGTCCATTATTTTGCTACTTTGCCACTGGTGTTGCAATTCCCACCGTTTCCAAAACGCACATGTACACACGTTCTTGTATGTGTGCACGTTCCACTTTTAACTGTTGCTAAATTGTGTAAGCCATGTATATAAATTAACCGTTTTAGGGCCCGCTCCTGTCTTCCTTTGGCCCGTATTTAGTGCTTGCATCAATGCCGCCGCGTGTTAAATGGAGCTCTGCTGCGACTTTGAAAAGTTTCCATTAAAGCAATGTGTATGTGCAGTGGTGGCCAGAGCCTGTTGGCACTGTGACAACTTTCATGCCTTTATCAAAGGTAGCTGAGCTTAGAAGTGTAAGCAGAGCTCAGGGGTGAACAGGCCTCCTGCCAGGCGGCTCCACCTCGGAGCCCAGGCGGTAAGCTCTGGAAAGACTTTGAAACAAAGGTCCTAATCAGAAGCTGTGTAGAAAGCCCTGAGCAGCTTCACCCTTACACTGCCGCACATTAAACCCTTAGCGGTCAGCTCAAATCTGAGGACGTTCCGATGTGCCAAGGTCAATGATTGGCTTACAACTGGCTGCTGACGTTGAGCCAAATCTTTTTGCAATGCTGTGTTTTTGCTAGCCAGTGTATACCGGCACGTATTGGTAAGGATTAGGCTGTAAGTGGTGAATAGCCAAAGGAAACTGTGGTGACTGATGTCACTGCAGGTAATTACAAAGAGAATGTAGTGCCCATAGTGCTATGAGATAACTCTGTTATGATATAAATAACACTACTATATAAATTGAATTGAATTGAATTGAATTGTGTGAATGCTCTCATGTACAGCTGCAGAAACCGGCTTATTTTTGACTTCTAGAAGTGAATATCCAACTTTGCATTTAAATATTTTGGCCACCAGGACCTACCACAACATGTACTAATGTTTTCAATTGCCACACCTGACATTGTTTTTCCCCGTGCACGTGTGCACATGTAACGACCATGTTAGAAATAACGAATGCATGGCCAAGAAATCGGGCATCTCCAGCAGGAATCTACCTACGTTAACAATCTAATCCCTCATAACGATGACCTAATGATGTTTAAGAAATGTGTTTATGCAGGAAGCTGACAGTAACACGGTTACTTAAGTGCATGTAAACACACTGACTAATGGTGTGTGGTAGCAGGGCATTTGCTCGCATAAATGGGCTATAAGTGGAACCCCGTGACTACTTTTAGCTGTTAGTCTCTGTGAAATACCGATCCACTCTTCAGGGTACTCAGCATCTCCTTTCAACGGGATCTTGCCACAGTGTCTCCGTACACAACCGTCTCCATTCGGCATGTTTTTCACTGTGCTGCAACTTTGATTGTAGTAATATTTCAATCATTTCCTGTGTGCGCACCGTCTCCTTTTTAACTGAGTTTTCAAACAATGCTCATTTGCTTGTTATATTGAATGGCAGAAAAACGGTTTGTGTAATGCTAAACCCCCCTCAACCTCGTGCCCATGCTGTTTTCTCACACTTGTCGGGAATAGATTGCTATTTACAGAACAGGCTCTGAACTCTTTGAAGTTTTACAATTGATAGATGCTTCTTCTTTTCTTTTGCCGTATCACAACACTCAGTGGGTTAACGGCCATTTGCTCTTATCCATTTTCGCCACAGTTAAAAAGGTGCTTCTGGCTGAAACAGCCTAAAACAATGGCAAGCCCATCTAAAAAAAAAAAAACATAGATTATCATTTTTAATATTTAGGGTCTTTGCAAGTACATGACGGACACACCTGTTAGCTGCTAGCTCTTTAGTAAACTGTCACGCGATTCCAGTGTGTTTAGTTGACTGCGGCAATTTTGTGAAAATGAAACTTTGTGTTGCTCTGCTGACTCTGAAAGTGTGAAAGACGAAAGAGGGCAAGAAAATGAAAGATGGAAAGAAAAAGAATGGCTGAGGATGCCAGAGTCCTGACACCGGGGCGAGAATTACTTAAATTGCCGTCGGCTGTGGCTCCATGCCTGGCGGACTTGTTTCTAATTAAATGTCCCCAGAATTTAACTTAATTACCTTAAGGGATAATCAGGCTCTCTTAAATATCATTTAAAGGTTGAAATTGTCATGCTTTCCAATGTAAATCCAACCATCTCTCCTAATATGCACAGACCCATTATCTCTCTATTACCTCCTCCTTCTCTTTCCTTTTGCTCTTATCCCATTGTTTAGTGATTTATTAACATATGCCCCCGTACTGCTGGCTCCAGTTCTTAGGCTTAGACTGGAGTGAAAGTCATGAAAAAAGTGGGGGGGAAATGTTCTAGCAGTGCAGGTCGTTCCTTTCTCTTCTTTTAAGCTGAAAGACAGGAAGACGGATATACAAAAAAAAGAAACAGCCGGTAGGTGGGTTACTTGATTGACTGACAGCGACCAGAACAGCCATTAGCCTCAAGTCTTATGAGACAACCACAGGGTGATTTGAATTACCCTCCTCAACCCCAGCAGGAAGACTCTACAAATGGATAAAAGAATATTCTTGGCAAAGTAAAGCCATTGAAGAACAGAGACCTATATTTAATTTAACTAGGCACTGCTGCCTTCCTGTATGTGGTTAAACGATAACAGTTGTAAGAAGTGAAACGTACTGGAGGCACAGTGCCACTTTAGCTTTCATTTGGCCTTTCGGTGACATTCATCTCCACTGGCATCACTCCAAAGTTAGTCTCTCAGAATGTTCTTAGTGCTTAACACAGCATGACATTTTCAAACAGAGAGCTTTCACTAATTCATCATCAATACTCACTTCACTTTGTAAGGGTTTTTCTAGTTCTGTTCTGCTAAAGTCACAAAATTGCCACCTGCTTGATATGAAGCATAGAAAGAGAATAATGTTAAATTAAAACAAGGGTGCCTGCGTGACTGGTAAGGAGTGTATTAAATACATTCATCTAACACAATTTGCCCTTTTCATGTTAAACGGGGCCGCACTGCCGTGTTAATCGCCACCTACATTAGCGCGTCTACTCGCTGTTCCACTAAATTTCCAGAGCCCCCTTTTTCTGAGGGCACACGGACACGCCGCTATGCTTCTTCCTGGTGATCAGACCTGTAGTCTACTTGGGGAGCCTACCTGAAACTGCAGGCAGGTGACAACACAAGTACCAGGAAAGCTAGCTGTGCATGAGGTGCTAAGGTGACGGGGCCCAGGTAGCGTTGTGCCATTTGACCTACATCATTTGATGCCAGTAGCGCACACTTGACGAGCCATACACACAGAAAAGGTAGCCAAGGCACAGTCGCTGGGGTGTGCCAACCCGGGGAGCGAGTGTGATTAAATTGCCTAGTAGAGTGTTGGTGCATGTCGACTCTCGGCGCATCTTGATATGACAGTGTGCGTCAACCCGGTATGACGCCTCCAGTGTGTGGGCTTCAGTGGGAAACAATGGGCGCATGTGCTTTGACGCATCCAGCGTGTTGCCCTCAAGAGCTGCATTGTCTTTAAGAGATTAATATTTGATACAGCACATTTGGATTACTGTCAGGTGTCAATCTTACGAGACTACTCTGTCTCCTCTGCCATCCTGAAAGCGAGTGTGCGCCAGCTCAGTTCCTGTGTTATACAGGGCACAGCAGGATCCACTTGCATTGCTGCTACCTGGCAGAAATGGACGGTGAGCTAGCGGCTGCTCTGCGGCCATGTGAAGATGCCTCAATCCAGGCGAGAGAGAAAACCAGAAATTCTTCACGTGACAGTCATTGTGGCACATATCGGGTTGATGAGAAGCCTCTACCAGCCTACCACTGTATTGTACAGTGTGTGCCTCTTGTTTGGTTTGGCTAGAAACCGACAGAAATACTTTATAAACCAGGTACACGCTTCAACCACATTACCATTTATGGATGTACACATTGCTCTTACGTGTCTTCCTCAGTTACTTGCCTTTGTGCAGGTTTTCATTTTGCAGTGAATTCCTGAGGTAAAAGCAAGAGATCCAGAAACCCAGGACTTGTATAAAGACGTCTCTTCACCACCGTTTCATGCATCTCAAAAGACATTTTGATTTGAGCAGACCCCTTCAGGTTCCCTTTTCAGGTGCTTTCATGAATCTGAAGCCTCAAGTGGTATTTATTAATGACAGCCTGCTCCTTTACACCAGGCACATCACACAGGTTTGCTTTCCCAGCATCCAAAGAGACAGCTGTCACCACAGTGATGGTATCAACACTTTTACAGTTAGTGCATATTTTACAGCTAAAATATGAACTGATGCATGCAACAGATTTTCTCCTGTACCAGCGTTTCTCCTGGCAGACTCGTTCTCGCTTCCAGTATTTGTTTTATTGATGGGACACAAAACACACTTGTGCAACAGATTGTTAGGAAGTAGGACAAAGGGATAAAAATAATCAATCTCTCTTTGTGACTCGGCTGAGCAGCGCTGTCTGCAGCTATCCCTCTTATTTTGTGTGACTGTGATGAGGTATCCTATTCATTGCTTTTGAGAACATATTGTCTGTGTGATATTACAGCGCAGCAGTGCTAGCTTTAGTCTAATCAGAGGTGGGCTACTTTGCAGGCATCAGATCTGGCAGTGCTGCGCAAAAGGTGGCCACACAATGAGTCTGGCTTCATAAAGCCTAATGAGTGATTCATAGTCGCGTAGTGGCCGCTGACAGCGCGCAATTGTTAGCTGATTCACCTTCCCTGACCATTCTCAAGGACACCCTCCTCACATCCACTCTACATATTTTGCAAGGTCAGTGGAAGAAAGTCATTCTACTTGCAGCCAAACAATGGCTGTCTTTGTCAGGCACTTAACATTTTGAAAGCATTTTTTTTTTCTGGCTGCCTTGAGTCTAAAGGTCTCAGCTTTGTTATTTTGTCAAGTAAAACTTAGTGGACTGACCCCTCAACAAAATAAGTTGTTCACAAAGTTCTCCCAGAGGAACCAAGGATGCGTAAAATAAAGTTTCAGCACAAGTCAGGAAGAAATCCAAATAACTTTTGATAGTATTTTCAAAAACATTTTTAGTATAAAAGCTTGTTGACTTTTATTATTGTTTTCTTTGTAAAGCCAGGCTAAACCTCTGGAGCTTTATATTTATGACTTTAGTGTGGAAAACACACTGAAAATCAATTGAGCCCTGAAGCAGGAAGCCAACCAACCAGCAAACTACGAGGAGTCATTTAAATTATTAGGACAACAAGCAGTGCTAGCTTTAGTTTAAACCAAATACCAACTTATCAACTCTTCCTTCCAGAGCCCTGGGTCTAGCTTCTTTAATTAGACGTTATAACTCAGATTTCGGGAACTGCAGGAAAATGGGAAGAATGGTGGTGCAGTAGTAATCATGTTGCCTCACAGCATAGAAGGGTCCCCGGGGCCTGTTTGTATCGGTCAACCCTGTGATCGACCTGTGAACAAGCTCTCCAGGGTGAACACCACCTGTTGGACAGGCTATGAATGGCAGATCAGATTGATGGAGACAAACTGTAATGTGTCTATAACAAGCTTCATGTTTTTCAACCCTTAGTTAGTCCTCAAATTGCATTGAGGAACACTTGAGGTGACAGAGGACCAAATTTTGGGTCTGGGTTTTCACCATTGTAGGCAAAGAAAAGACGAGATATCCCTCTGCCAGGCCACGTCGTCCAGCTCCTCCTGGTGGATTTCCAGGCACGGTTGCATATGGCTACTTTCAGTGTGATGGATTTGTTAAATTCACACCTACGCAACATTATCCATTCATTTCAGTGGAAGGGTTAGTGAGTTCGGCGTTGGAAGACTTGGAAGGACACTTGGAAAGAAGTCTTGGTTTTGCCATCTTGTTCTTTTGTTTGTTCAAACCTTGTGACCGTAGGCGGAGGTTTGGTCTTCAATTGATTTAACTGATAAATTGAGACAGAGGCTGACTTTGTAATGCCTCCTTTAATGCTTTATTGTCTTCGTGACGGTCATCGGTCGTTTGGTTAAAAGCTTGTTCGCTTCCTAGCTTATACTAATGCATGCTAAGGGATTTTGCTCTTGACCGGTGAAAGTGCGAACTGGGTCCTGCCATACCACAGTGAGTGGGGTGAGGTTTATCGACTTTCTGCGTGAGGCTCATTCATATTTTAACTGAAATCGAAAATGCACCTGTATCGCTGTGTTTAAGACTGCTTGTCTTTGATGTTTCCCTTAGGCAAGCCCAGAGTTGAGCTGAGCTACGACAAGATGTACACAGTAACCAGCCGGCTGACGTTCACCGTTAGTAAGGAGGATGACGGCGTACCTGTGGCTTGCATTGTAGACCACCCTGCAGTCAAGGACTTCCAGGCACAGAAATACCTGGAGGTGCAGTGTAAGTACTTCTGCTGAGTCATAAATTAGAAATCAGCATGGATTTTTAACCTGCATTATGCACATTTCTCCCCCCCCCCCCTTCTCTTTTCAAGTGTCTCATCAGCTTAAATCAGAAAATTGGATTGCAATAGAGAAGAGTGTTCCATCCCCACTAATTAAACGGCATAAATTTGCTGCTTTTTCCCAACTAAAACTTTGGTGCATGACACGAATGGCACTGTCATTGAAGGGGAACTGTCTCCATGCACAGGTTATGATGAATAAAAGGGGAAAATTGGACTGCAATAGAACAGACTGTTCCATCTCCACTAATTAAATGACGTAAATTTCCCACATTTTTCCCCCCACTGAAAGTTTTGTCCTTAGCACCGTCATCGGAGGAAACTGATCTCAGTGCATGATGAATCGAAATTGCAAAGAAATAAAATGAATGCACATTTATAAACATCCAGTAAAGAAGTACATGTATGTAAAGTATTAGGTTACCATTGAAATGTCAACCTTTTGTGAAACAGCGTGCTTCTGTGCTCGCCCAGTATTAGCATTGGATGTAGGCGTGCACCTTAATCAAGTCACTCGTCTTTGCAGGTCTCTCGATGAAAAGAGGACATGCAATATTATCAAATGTGTGTCCTGGTGGCAAAGTGCTGTAAACACACACAGCTGTGATTACTTAAAACACCCAAAATGTCTTTAATTCATTGCACATGCACCTGCAAACCATCATCAGCCATGATATCTGCTCAAATGCTCAAATGTCAAAGGTAATAATGTTGTTTATGGGACAACATTCCTATTAATAGTACAAACTAATATTTTAGTTTATTAAGTAAAGAACATGGAGACAAACACAGATTTATTAAATGTCAAAGGTAAAAAATCGAAAGCAAACATTTGATGAAATTTGGTGTTTGTAAAAGTACCTGTGGCAAATTAGCGTTATAGGTGTGTAGAATGCAAAACAATAAAAAAAAATAACAATAATGATGCACAATTAGTGAAATTGGCTAAGAACCTAAATCTTAAATACCGAATACTGTTGTTCAAGCTGTGAATGAAATATCACTAAGAAACAGTGTGTAAGCTGTTTTCACATATTGTATGTACACATTAATTTTTATTCTTGTAGAAATATACATTTATGTATGAGAATAGTGTCTGCATGTTTCTCTCTGTATGCACACTCTTTATATATGTGGCCCCAGAAATGTTGAAAAACTAAATTCCTCACAAACCAAAAAGAAGAAACAAAATTCGGGCCTTAATGGGAGGTCAGAGGTCATGTTTTTTTTGCTATAACTGCAGAAAGGTACCGGTAACACCTTTTGTAGTGGGTCAAATGAAAAGAAATAGATCACAGGTCCATAACATTGGAAACAAAGCTAAAATGAACTAGCCCAGCCATGTGACGAGTAATTCATATTTTTTTATAACGCAGAATGAGAAAATGTTACGTATTGTGTGCCTCTGTAACCTCACGTCTGTGGCCTCTGGAGTGTGTCCTATCATTCTACAAAAAAAAAAAAACCCTCTTATGTAGCTATCTGACCTTTCCCTGGGAAAGCGAGAAGGGGAGATCAGCTCATCTACAGAGGCAGCATGGCATTATGTTGGCCCCTGATAACAGGGAGCTCACATGGACCACCCAGCTCAGCGCCGCACGCTGCTGTCATGCTCTGTGCAAACTGTACTGCACAGCAGCAGACAGGCATGGCGGGTCCTGCACGCCACCTTGTCTTTGATCTCTCTGCTATACGGTTTAATATTACATCTGGGCCGTGTTGACTGAAGCGTGTTGCTGTTTATGTGCATGGAACATGTGTAGCCATTGATTCTTTGACTTCTCTTCTACTTTTGGGGGAGTGTTTTACTTCAGGGTGCGCAGTTTCCTGAGGAGATTCCTGTAGAGCAGTTGTTGATTCCCAAAGGAATTCCCTTTCAATGTGCACTGACTAAAAACTACAGCAGTTTATTGGAATTGATGAATTGGAAGTGTACTAATTGAACACTGAGGGTGTGATCCAAACAAAAGTCACAGTTTTGGGGTCTTGATTCAGTACATTTTGTAAAAGTTACAGTGCTGACATATTGGCTGTAGCATCATTAATTAAAAACAATACACAGTAATAAAACACAAACGTCAGTAATATACAAATGCTCCAGTGTTACTACGGAAAGGTCTTCAGCATATTGTGAAATACAACGTGAATAAAATAAGAACATTTTGTTGTATGCAAGTACAAGATCTTAAATCCACCATTAGAGCCAGCAGTTCAAGTTTCCACAGTCACTTCAACAGATTATGCTTATACCCAGCAAAGGCTCTCTACTTTTAAGTGTACACAGTTCTCTCGGTTTGTTTGCATTGAGATGAACTGCCAGGGCGGTGGGTAATTCCTGAACAACAAACCGACTGGTCACACTTTTGCAAATTATACCGTATCTGTGATAGACGTATTTGTGTGATACTGTCGCAAATGGTTTATATATTTAATGGCATGTTTGATTGTTCATGTCTGCAGTTTTTGTCCATTCCACCATATGCGAATAACTTTCGAAAGGCTCTTCTACTATCAACACTCGCTACAGCAGCTATGCACCCAGAGGCTAACTCACACTAGCACGGTTTAGCTAACGGACAACAGCTGTGCCACTGCCAAAGCTGTCCGGGCGGAATGCTCACGCTTATGTGCCACACATTCCAAGACTTGGACCGAATTCGAGTGCATTTTGCAAAATCAGACCGTGACTTTTTGGCCCATGCGTCGTACCGAATGTGTTCTGAATGGCTCCAGTTGCATATATAAAAAAAAAAGCGCACGGTGCTTTGGCTGTTGTTACACAGCGACACACAAGTTTGTTTACTGATTACTGAGAGAGATGAGGTGATTTACATTTCAATCACTCACCGTGTGGGCAATTTGTGAGTGGAATGAAGTGCATTGTGCGCTAAGAATCGACAAAATAAAGGCCATTGTCAGGGGACAGCATAATTAAATAAGCCTGTAATGTTTATGTGTATAAGCAAAGCAAGCTATTTTGCTCCGCAGCCTGGTTGTTTTTCCCTTAAGGTCAGCTTGCTGCAGAGAGGTGGATAGTGCCGTCTTGAGTGCTTATGAGGTGAGGCACGCAATAAAGAAAATAATTCAGTTAGCATAATGATAACGGCCCTCTTGCATACGGTAGACACTATTTCATTTCCACCGAACCGGCAGCATCCAGAGCCGGCAGTGCAGTGTGTGTGTGTGTGTGTTGCCATCAAGCAGAGACAAGAAGGCTCCCCCATAACTATTTGAGGTTATCAAAACAACCTACAGATGCCCGGCGTCCTTCATGTTTATGGATCCGAGACGACAAGGTCAGATGACGTTGCGAGTGAAGAAAAAGTTTCAGGATGCCACGCAGTGCCTGGAGTGGAAACAAAACCAAAGGGTTGCCGTCTAAACCCCTTGCATGCCCACTGAGCAGAAGACTTGGCTTTTCTCCCATCTGCTGTCCATCACCAAGACCGAGACCCCGCCACTGACAGGGTGTGATTTAGACAGATGGATGCCCAGACACGTGTTGTTTGTTGCATAGAAGGTCGGACAGCCGTGTGGAACTTTACCGCCAGCTTTGGAACCGTAACTCAGGCCTGATTAATAATGCAAGCGCCACACTGTGCATGTGGGCTTTAAAATTGGGAAAAGCACAATTTACATCGCATTCGGAAAACCACAATTACATCAATGTGACTCGGCAATCAATCTGACGTGAGAGGACTCGACTCTTGAGGTTAAACACGTTAGGACATCGTGTGCTCTTTTAATTAAACTATTGGTGTTTTGCCAAAAATGTTGGCCGTCATTTTAGATCAAATCTTGCTTTTGATAAAGGGGGGACTGTTGGAGTAACATATTTTCGTAGAATACATACGCTCAACGCGTGCACGCGAAAGATGTCGAAACGAACGTTGAAATGAAGGATATTCATCACATTGACTAAAACTGCTCGCAGGCGGATAAGTTGGAGGTGAAGTTTCCTTTTTTGTCAATAGTTGAAGAACATGTATGAGTATGATGATCCACTCCAAGGTCCCACAAATAGAATGCTACTGGTTATGTGGCTTCCCCCTCACCCATTGTTTTCTTAAAGTGAGGCCACCTTAAAGTGTGGGATCATCAGCCCTTACGTATCTGTTGGTGTTTTTTCTATAGCCTAAGCAATCTTTAAAAGTCGCAAGTCAGAGCAGGACTTTTGCTGTTTGTTTTGTCTCGGCCTTACTTTCAGTGCACTGTATTCAGTCCGGACCGATAGATTGAATAAAACATTACATTTCTGTCCAGAATAAAGGATCATCTCTCACACCAAGATGAGAGCAGGCTTTGATAACACCAGCAACAGTCAACGGAACGGGAACAATAGCAACTCCGTGGTTGCAAAGAATAGCACAGCAGCAACTGTCAAAGCACCCCACTGATTTGTCAAAACAAAATTCTTACATTTTCTTTCCAGCTGCCTCAGCTCTTCAGCAGTGTCGTCTGTTTTGTGTAGCGACTTTATCAGGTAACGTCTTTGGACACACTCTGAGCTGCTTGTGGTCCTGCAGTACAACCACATCAATCAATCCCCGAAGATTCGACTCGTGTTTTGGTGTTAGGTTGATTTAAGATTCCATCAATATTATGCCCAAGGTGGAACCCAACGCTGCTGAAGAGTGATTTGATGCAATGGGAGAGCAGATGGAGGTTAAGGCAGCAGTGGAAGGCAGGCGTACAGGACAAACATCTGATCAAATCAAATGCACCCAGACAAAGCAAAGTTTGTGTAGCTCATTCGTAATATAACTGTTTTGTGAAAGTATCTCTTTCACTGCTGGGGAATGTCGTTTCTGTACTAATTGGTGTTTATTCCTTAAACCCATGTACCTGAACCTAAATGGTTGAAGCGCTGATGGAAAAACAAATCCATAATTAGAAAATTTCCCAGATTTAGCAAGCGCAATGATAAACGCTGGAACATGTTAACAGTTGCACAAGTAGAAAGGAGTCATATAGTCAGCAAGTTAAATATATTTATATAAATATCTATATAGATTCTACATACAGCATTTGCTAACATTAGCCACTGAAAGCTACAGGATAAAGCAGACCAAGTAAAGGCAAATATGAATCAGTCAGAAAGAACATACACCGATCAGTTATACCTTTCTGACTACTGATCCTGTTACGGCTGATCGGTGTAGATGTATAGGGTGTAGATAGGTAGTGCTTTGTCTTGTTTTGTTGTCCCAGCATTTAATTGTCTGTCTCTGTTTCACCCTTTCAGACAAACCGGAGGTAAAGATCGTGGTAGAATTTCCTCAGGGCCTGACCAGGGAAGGAGAGAACCTGGAGCTGACGTGTCAGGCCAAAGGCAAACCCCAGTACGACACACGCACACACACACACATTTTAACCAATTAAAAATGTGCTGTGGGCAGAGAAAGCACAAGCATGTTTATGTATTCATCCAAATACCTTGACTTAATTCCTTAGCGTGTGCATGCGAGTGTCTTGTTGTGGCGGCGTGTGTGGACCTTTCTTTCTGTTTTGCCTTTGCAGCTGAGACGAACCTTTGCAAATAGTGTTGAGCTACATCAAATGTGAATGTAAACACATTCAACTCACTATTCCGGGAAATCTTGCTTGAAGTGTCCATAAGCAAGACACCGGACCCCAAATTTCTCCCGATGCACCGCCGTCCATCTGAGTGCGTGTGTGGGTGAATGAGGCAAATTGTAAAGGGCTTCCATTAAGGCAGAGCAGTGCTATGTAAGTGCAGTCCATTTACCATTGCAGTCATTTCAGTTCAGACGTGAGAGCGGGAATGTATTTTCAACAGGAGGGGGGGGGGGGGTTGCCCTGGACACTTGCATGTGCATATATTTTGTCTATCCTCATACCCTGCCCATCATACCCTGAAAAAGTGACATAGAATCATTATTCCCGACTTAAAGGGAAACTGTGGTATTTTTAAACCTGGGTCCTATTTCTTGCAAATTTCGGAGTCTAAATGACTAAAGCTTACCGAAGGTTTCCACCGTCGTCTTCCTGCAACAACTCAACCCCTCATGAGATTTCAGAGTGAGACTTTTCCTTGAGTAAGACTTCTGTTTCTGGTTAAAGAAAAAGGATCTTACTTTGTAACAAAACGGTCCGTCTCGAGCACTTTTACTGGACGTACTTTTCACGGGCGCAGTTGCCCCAAAGCATTACATTGCAGCCCGTTCATGGACGCCGGCGCTGAGAAATCTACTGGACCAATTAAAAAAAAACATTTGCTAAGTATTAGTCATTTAGACCCCAAAATGTCTAAAAATATAGCCCAGGTTTAAAAATACCAGAGATTTTCTTTAAGTATTGTTGAATTAGTCATTAAAACTGGCTCTTGGACTGTGAAGTGTCGCTGTGGGAGAAGAAGCCGAAGTTGGTACATGAGGTTAAGACGTCCGAGATGTGGCTGTGCTAACCACGGACTCTAGAACCTCCACTGGAGGCGGAGATGTCTTCTAATAGGGAGTAATCGGACGTATAGCTGATCGGTGTGAGGGTTGCCTTGACACAAGTACATGTCGCAGAGGGGAAAACTGCGACTGAGCGAGTGTTAATGTTACAGGAAGACCTGAGGCCAGACAGTCCAGAATCACCACTGCTGGAAACGTAATCTCTTAACGGAATGACTGCTATTTTATTTTTCAGGACTTTCAAAGGGGAAATTTGAAACTGGCCTGTAATTATGAGACACATCGGAATTACTGTGTGGTATTTTGAGCAGGTGTTTAATTAGCACTCCTTTTTAGAGGTGGAGGACGGAGCATTAATGATAGCGGAGTGGGTCCTAATATCTAGCGGGAAGATAGTCGAATAGGCAGGGTGTTTTTAGCAATGACTGCTAATTTTCCCGAAGGTGTCTAGGGAGACTGTGTGAGACTGAGAGAGTATGTTGATGGACTTGAGACACTGGATGTGCACAGATGACGTACATGTTGTGATTAAAGTTAAAAGATTACACGGAGCCGATCACAGAGATTCAGAACAGCCATGTTTGCCCCAAAGTCAAAAATCAAATCAAATCAAATCAAATTTTATTTATATAGCGCTATATCATAACAAAGTTATCTCATAGCACTTGTTAATATAGAGCAAGTCCAAGCCAACTCTATATCTACAGACCCAAC
>JAVQJF010086721.1:0-14373 GCA_036023855.1 Gadopsis marmoratus
CACTGTCTCCTAGTGCTGCTCATGGTGGAATTGTTGGGTCTGTACATATAGAGTTGGTTTAGACTTGCTCTATATTAACAAGTGCTATGAGATAACTCTGTTATGATATAGAGCTATATAAATAAAATTGAATTCAATTTAATTTAATTGGATAACACTTAATGTGTCTTAAATGTCTGTTTGTCTGCCCTGCGATTGACTGGCGACCAGTCCAGGGTGTTTCCCTGCCTCTCGCCCAAATGTTAGCTGGGATTAGCTCCATCCACTGGTTAATGAATGAATAACACTTGTTGACTTCTTGCTTATTCACAGAATGTTTTGTTTTGTACACCCCCTGGCGTCTCGGAGAATAATGCAATGGATAGCGTGTTAAGCATAAACGCTTCTGAGCAAGCGCGTAGAACACCCAACATCTGTAGAGTCCCGTGTCACGGTGTCTCACACTAGTATAACTAAGATTTTACTATCACTACTAGATACTACAGCCCAATGTGCCAATGGGGATTATTGTAATAAAATCAATTATTCATCTAGTCTATTGTTATAGAATATTACCTCATCACTTTCTTTGATGTTTGTGTTTTCAACAGGTTACTAACCTCAGAGGAGAAGCGCTCTGCAGCACCTGTCGCCACAGCATCAATACGACAGAATTTAACGCTGGAGTACTCCGAAGCCAGACAGTCCAGACATGAGTTCAACTGTTCACAGCCTGAAAAGGACAAATAATACATGCATAACCATTAGCAAACAGCACTGTAGTGAACTGTCCTACATAGATATTTCTGGAGTATTGTTTTAGCATGTTCGTTGAATGAGCTAAGACTTTAACATAAATGGTACAAAAACCCACAACCTTTGACACCATGCTGGTAGATGTGGACTACCACTAAGGTCAACCGCTGTTCCTTCTCTATGATGTCTATGAAGGCTTCTCCACTTTCAAGATCGTAGACGGCTTCAAACGTAGGGCCAAAGCTCAGGCGCTCGTGCATTTCCTGCATACACTGTTTTCTGTAGCGTTTCAGGCACCGCTCATCCTCCACCTGGATCAGTTCATACTCCTGAACACTCATCTACAGTTAAGGAGGAAGTAATGTTACTGCTTTGTTACATTTAAATGTATTCGTATTTGGCAGACACATTTGTCCAAAGCGAAGTACGAGTGACGTGCAATCCAAGCCACAGTAAATTGTTGTGTGTCTGTCCGTGTGTGGTCCGGTGTGTCATTTTGCTTCTCTTCCTGTTTGTGCATATCTTTTTGTATCTGTCCAATTGTGGTTGAGTCTATTATCGTCTAGTCTTCTCCCATTAACTATAAAATTTGTCAATTCTATATTTTCTTATGTGAGAGGTTCTGATAGTTTTTCCATCCACCTTTCTGTTCAGTCTCTCCTTGTCATCCTCTCGTGGACTTGACATTTGTCTGAGCAGCTCTCTCTTGCTTTGAGGGACAGTCTGATCCACACTGTCCAACTTAAACCTTCGCCAGTCATTAATTACACCTTTCGGACCTGCAGACATACAGAAATACTCCATGAAGACATGCTTCAATTTAGCACACAGCTGCATTTATGACCATCAAGTTTACATCGAATGATGCCACAATCAAAGTTTTCATAGAGGAACAACATTCTTTCAGTTTGAGTCTACTGCATCTTTCTGACCTGTGTGATTGGCAGGCAACTCCTCTTCTTCCTGGATAGAACCAGACATCCTGGGAGCAGTCTGCAATCACGAGAACACACACTGGATAATCTGACCACCTTTGAAAGCTGTTAGTCCATCTAAATACAAACAGTCTCCCAGTCCCTCTTGTCCAGCCACCATTCGGTTTTCCTAGGCCCATCTGTGCTATTCTCCACAAGTCCAGCAAGATGCTCTTGGACTCTCAATTCAAAATCGTGTCTTGTCTTCGAGACTGCCACAGAAAGAAGCCGCCTGGAACAGCCATTATGGCTAACTGCATAGGGATCTACGTCCAGAGGTGGCGAGTGCAGTTACTACAACCGATAGAACCCCAGGAGCTACATTTATGGGAAATACACTAGGTTGAAATAAACTGGAATTATCCTTTAATGCCTAATTTATGACCAAAGTGTTGCTTCTTTAATAAATTGAGTACTCAGTGAGGGAGTTTACCACTTGATCTCATTCTCCTATGCAACCATCCTAAACGTCTGATTTTATACATTTTCTATCTCAACTGCACGATGTATCATTTGTTCTCCCTGCTATAGGTGTGCAGAATAAAAGCTGAGCTGGTGTGACAACAAATCCTGTTGTTACCTCTGTGTTGGATGTTGACAATGTTCTCAGTGTAAACCTCATGGTGAGTTTGATACAGTTATCCTTAGTTCATGATGTGACATTGTCTAAATATTACCAAGAAACCACCAGACAACAAAATACACCAAGGAATAAACATGAAATGCTGTCAGTGTGGACAAAAGGCCAAAAGAGTAGGGCAAAGATTATTTCAAATTCCGCCATTTTGGTGTGAACATAGACCTAACAGCAATATTCAACACTTCTGACACATCGTTCGACAGCATTTTGTTGGACACACTGTTGTCACCACCACTCACTGTGAGCCAGGCTGAAGATTACTTATCAGATTATGTAGATTACCAGGTGTCAGACATGTACACATGCCTAGGACAACTTAGTATGCGTGTGTGTGACATAATTTGCTTTAATTAACTACATTTTTAGAGAGACAAGAAGTGACTGTTCTGTCAGGTCAAATCATCATGTCTCTCTTCCTTTTTGTCAAAGTAATGTAGTATGAGCGCTTCCATTAAATTGTCATTTTGATGTTGTGGTTAGGTGCTGAGTGTGTATCATGAAGAAACCACGTCTCCCTGGATACGCTGACACAGCTGAGCGGCCTACGTCAGTCAGAAAACTGATAAAGGCAGCTAATTTCTTCATGTTAGCACAGCAATATATTTCTTGCATGGTTGACATTGCATTGGGACATTTTACGAACTCAAATGCAGTTTAGAAAGTGGACTTAAACCCACAAGTGGCATAACAAGACAAGTTTTTGAGTAAAGACACTTAATATATGTATATGAACAAATTATTTGACTAAAGTTCTGTAAACACATGTAAATGGGTGTAAGCATATCACCTTAGGAAGAAATACTCAGACAATAATGTAGTACTGCAACAAAAAATATACACAGAAAATATCTGACTGTGAATTTGTTGCAAACAAAGTGCTCAGCAGTGACATACTGTATATAAATTAACTCAGTCTCTTACAGAGGACTTGTAAAGTGTTGAAACTATACTTGTAGCTCTACAGCAAAAACTCACATGGTACTAGGTAATATACAGTACAAATATCTCCATGGTACTTAACTATAACAGCCATGAATTCTTACCTTTGCGTCTAGAGTGAGAACTGGTTTGTATCTTCTTCAATCTTTGTTATCACATATAGAGCTCTGACAGGAGCGAAGGAAACAAGTTATGAAAAGGTGGGGAGAGGGGTGAGGAAATAAGCTTCATCATCTTCATCATCACTGTAATATTATGTCTAATATGATTAGGTGTAATACCAGGCTCAGTCTTATGGATTAGTGACAGACACAACAGAACAGTCTTTCAAATCTATACATATAATAGGTATTTAAAATTAATAAAACTATGGTACTGGAAACCATACTCAGATCTTCTCATGTCATTACCCATGTAGCTAAAGTCATGTCCTTTATGGAGAGAGAGAGAGAGAAAAAGACTGAATACAAATGTACACAGTTGACAAGTTAACCAGTAGATATCTTCATCACATGCCTATAACGTGTTTGTCCTGTCCACTGTGGATTTGTGTCTGGGCCAGTTCAGCTGTTGGTGGGGGAACGACTCCATGAAGAAGACCTTCAGCCCGTCGGTCGTCGGGCCTGAGGCAATAAATCAGAAATGAAGTCAGATACGAACAGCTTGATTTTCTCGTACCGAAACAAAAGAGGCAGAAAAGGTGGGTATGGAAATGATTGAAGACCAGCATGCTTTTCTTTTATACCATTCCGAGTATCTGACAAATCAATTTCATTGGCTGTCACTGAGTTCCAACTATAAGCAACTGGCACAGTGACAGCCAATGAAATTGCAGCATTTTCCATGCTGTCCAAGTTGCTGAACCATTCTCATCCAGCAAACATTTCCTTTGAATATTTAGACCTGATCATCTGGACGTAGATTCGAATCCCAGTTCAGGCAAAGGCTGTGAATCATTGTCAGAGATAAACAGCTATTTTGAATCAAGAACTGTGAATCCCACTTTGTTGTTCACTTTTTATCTGATTATTATTAGATTGTAGTGAGAGATTGAGGCTGACAGGGGAGTAAATGTTTTTGATATTTTTAAGTAATTTAGTAACTGCAAAGAAATAACTCAAAGGCAGCGTATAGAGACAACAAATACTAAAGTAAAACAATACGTGACATATAATGGAATGTTTTAGTCAAGTGCTTGACTCATTTATGGATATTTACCAGTTATATTACATCGTTTTTCTCACTCAGTGTAACATTTAAATTGAAATGACTTCTCATAAACCTATGCATTTTATCACTATACTTATTAATGAGACATTTGTTGTTTATTAAATTCTCTTGACAACATTGACAGTTTATGTATTAAATGCACACACAGATTCAAAGTGCAAGGTCACACATACTACTTTAAATAAATTTGAATATTAAAAATGTTATACAATACTACAAGTACTATGCTAACCCTTCCCACAGCTGTCTCAACTAAATCAGAAACATTAAATTAAATACTTACTTTGGGCTCTTTGTGGTTGACTGGGCTCTGCAGACATCTCAGGAGAACATAAAAGTGCCTCTGACACTATATTGACTAATAAACACAAAAGACAACTGTTTTTTGTTCTCAAACAGCTCACTAGTCTTCTGTTAGCAATAAGTGTTAGAGGATGTAAACATTATGCTGTAACTTATTTATGACAACTAAACAGGCTTTAAATGACTTACAACAGTTGTGATGGACACTAGACAGATAATTCTACGATGCAAATACAATTAAAATAATACACACATGGAACTGTGACAGTCGTCTCTGTTGGCAGGAGACCTGCTGGTTCTGGCAGAAGAAACATCAGCTCCTGAGGAAGCAGCTCAGGTCTCCTTACAGCTGTCACAGCTGGGGCTGCCAAAAGAGAAGGATGACAAAAAGTAATCAAGTCATGTGTTATAGCTGAAAGAGGCACAGTGAATACGAGAGAATGGTTTAAATGGATAAACAGACAAAATGGATTTACCATCTACTTGTGAAGCCTTCGGTCCAGTTGGACAGTGGACAGTGTAGCAGATGGTGCTGCAACAGAAACAGTCTCATTGGTCACTCATATTTTGGCAATTTACAAAAACTGGTGTTAGAGAAAGTGCAAATGTTACTTCTGCTGCTTATTTCAGCCTCACATGGTGAAACAATACATAAACAAATGTCCATGACAGTATGTTTTGTACCATTTTATTTATGTGTAAGGGATATATTTCATTCATAAACATGTGTGTGTGTTTGTATGGACTAATATTAATTTGTCAGTGATTATGACTTAGCCTTAGCAGGGAAGCAACATGTCACTGTTAGTAACCAATCAGATCCTTTCATTCCATCCACATAAGAAGATAAAGCTTGATATTTAGCCCCCTCATGACTGGTATCAATTCATAGTCGCTAGGACAACAAGTAGAAAACCAAACAGCAACATGAGAATAAAACGTTGAAGTCATGCTTCAGTTTGGGATAAGACTTTACTCTTTACAACCACCAATTTATTTAACTTCAGTAAACAGTATTTTCTTTCCATTTAACCTGTGAAGCCGTGTAAAGTTTTCTATAACTGCCTAAAGTTTCTCCCTACAGACTCTACATTGTTAACATAGTATAGAAAGGAATAATATGAAGTAGCAACAGATGTGGCTGCTGTTTATGTGAACAGCATCTGCTGCCTGTGATCCTGCTGTTCTCTGATGGTGAACACTGAACGTACAACAGTATCCAGAGTACATGTAACGTTAACCGGCTACTTGTAACGACGTCGTTTTAAACGGACGTGAGCTCACAAAGTGAAGCTTCCGACTAAAGGAACCGGTTTCACTGCAACACCAAAACAAAAACACCGGAAGTTGAGACGTGAACAAACTGGTAACAAGTTGAGGGGAAGTTACATTAACGGCTCATTTCATTTCGACAGCGACTCACTTGCTAACAAGTGGAAGCTGTTTTTGGTGACGTGTTGTTGCTGCTGCTCAGTGTGACTTCCGGGTCACGGTTACACAACAAAAGCTCAGCCAGTGCAAAGATAAAGTATAAACTGTAATATAGCCAGAAATATATTACATCGGCGGGGAGGACCCAAGAGCCCGCAGGGATCATCCCATTGGTTGACTATAACTGGAACGGACGTTCAACAGGTGCGTTACCTGCATATCTCTGCTCCCACAATCACGAATAAGAAAACGGAGTGCGCCCAACGTGGGGCTCGAACCCACGACCCTGAGATTAAGAGTCTCATGCTCTACCGACTGAGCTAGCCGGGCTGGATGACGCAAGATATATTTATGAAGTTAAAATACACTGCACGGCCAAAAATATATTAGTGGATCATTTAACGCTTCTGTATCATGGGGTTTGAAAAACGTGCATCGAGACTGTAACACCACAAGGTGGCGCAATGAGTCCACTTATGACGGACTGTTCTGACCTTTGGAGCAGAGGAATTAGCAACAGTCAAACTAAACGTAGTTAAAATTGGAATGTTAAATACTTTCTCTTAGGCTACTACTTACTGTACAGTACATTTAGTATTTTAAGTATAAGTACGTGTGGATGTTGTGAGTATTAAACAAACAATGGTTCGCTTTGATGGGCCGCACTTTACCCGCGCACAGTAATGGCGTCATCATCACCATGGCAACGGCTCCTCATCGAACAGCGTCCGGGCTTGAAGTGCAGAGTAACCGAGGAGATATTTGGTGGTGAGTACAAGTACACAGTGTGACAGACCCTTCATCTTTGCTGAACAATGGTCATTACGGCCGCGCAGCAAAGATGAAGGGGGACAATATACGTCATCATTATTCTGTGCGCTTTTATTTGAACAGCAGTGTTTTTAATGTCGTCAACACACACACACACAATAAAAGGTTATGTATATATGGATGTTGTCAGCAATAAACACTGAAATGTAGCCAATCTAGTGATTAGTAGGGACTAGTTAACGCTGCGGGACTACACTCTGCGCGATGTGCGCATGCGCAGTAGCAATGTACAGCATGTCCCTGGAACTGAGAACACTCACAGACTGGTCAGTACACATTACCAACACTAGCAACCATCTTTTTTTGTCTGTCGCACACTTTGTAGACACTATATGTAGATAATTAAATTTGGGACCTGACGCTCTAAATGCTGCATGTGGTTCAGAGAACATGTGACATCAAAAGACACTGAAGGAGTGACTGAATCATCAGACTGAATTAGATCAAGCTAATTCATACTGCACATTCCCTCACAGGCTGCCATGCAGGTTAACAGGAATGGGATGATACCGTTCCAACCCCCCTTCAGCAGAGACAGGGTCATCAGTGAGTTCCCAAAGGTACGTCCTGTTTTTGCAAAAGAATCCACAGATCCAGACTACACAGAGTTAGTAACAAGCACTAATGGGAAAAGAGTGCATACAGATGGAGGGAGAGAGGAGCTCAGAGAGGAGCAGGGAGGCATGGATGAAAATATTCAATTCAATTCCATTTTATTTATATAGCGCCATATCATAAAGTTATCTCATAGCACTTGTTCATATAGAGCAGGTCCAGACTGACTCTTTATGTACAGAGACCCAACAATTCCCACCATGAGCATCACTAGGAGATAGAGGCAAGAACCAGAACCAGAACCAGGCTCTGGGTGGTCTGCCTCGACCGGTTGGGTTGAGAGAGACAGAGAGAGGAGAGAAAGGGAAGCAGTGGAGTTAGTAACAAGCATTATTGGGATAAGAGTGTGTACAGATGGAGAGGAGGAGAGATGAGCTCAGTGCATCATGGGATGTCTCCCGGCACTCTAGGCCTATAACAGACTGGAAGCTGGTTCCACAGGAGAGGAGCTTGGTAGCTGAAGGCTCTGGCTCCCATTCTACTTTTAGAGACTCTAGGAACCACAAGGAGCCCTGCATTCTGTGAGCGCAACGCTCTAGTGGGGTAATAGGGTGCTATGAGCTCTTTAAGATATGATGGTGCCTGACCATTAAGGTCTTTATAGGTGAGGAGAAGGATTTTAAATTCAATTCTGGATTTTACAGGTAGCCAGTGTAGAGATGCTAGTACAGGAGAAATATGATCTCTTTTCCTGGTTCTTGTCAGTAAACGGGCCGCAGCATTTTGAATCAGCTGGAGAGTCTTAAGGGACTTGTTGGAGCAGCCTGATAATAGGGAGTTGCAGTAATCCAGCCTTGAGGTAACAAATGCATGGACTAATTTTTCTGCATCTTCTTGAGACAAGATGTGCCTGATTTCTGCAATGTTATGTACAGTAGGACCAACAGTCCAAAGCCAAATACTCTTCAAAGAAAAGTAGCAAATCCTCACGTTTAAGAAGCTGGAACCAGCAAATGTTTGACATTTTTGCTTGAACAATGACTTGAACAATTAATCGATTATCTAAATTCTTGGCAATTAATTCTCTTCCTATCGACTAATTGATTTATTGACTTATACGTCCTGCTCTAACTCAGACTCTCAAAAATGTTTGTGTTTGTGTTTCCATTTAAAATATCAGTCTAGATATATAGAAAGACGTATTTCCATAATGGTTACAAAAAGGATATTTTGGCTATGTAGTGAATTATGGGCTACACTGCAGTGTGAGCTGCCTCTTTCTGTATGTGGCTGTGTGCACTCTCAGCTTGCTGGCGTGGCCGTGGTTACCACTGAGCCACACCTGACCAACAGATTGGCCCCAGCTGGAGGCTGAGGCAGTAACAGACACAGCTGACAATTACCTAGTGATTCAGCTGATATTGTGGACATGTACAATAGAAGAGTGCATAAAATACCACTTCAACTTCCTATTGTAGGTCTTTGGTTGACTGGTTTGGTGGTTTGATTCCAGAAAAACCACTTTAAGGGATAAAGCTTGTGATATTCTACACAATTCTTCACTTCTGTCTGTGGCTCTCAGCCCCAAGCCCATGCCTTCCTACAGAAGATTGTAAATATTTACAGGTCAAAAACATAGTATGCTCAAATAAAATCCCTTACCAACATGGCACTGTGTTTTTTGGAAAAAACACAGGACTGTTTGGGGAAACTATTTTCAGCCACAGTTTCAGGACGGTGGATGTCGGATTGACAAAAAAAAAATCCATGGCGCCCATGTTCATGTTCGCGTTTACAGTCATGTCACCCAACGCAATGATGTGGCACACAGTTTTTACAGTTTCTGGAAAACAATGGAGCTCTATGACACAGAGGAATATGCTAATCAGGCTTTGACTAGGATGCAACTGCAACTGGATATTTCTTGGTTTTAATCTATTGCATTTTGGACTCCTGCAAGAAACTGAAACGCAACAAATCATATTAGCATAGCAATTCAAAACACGATTACAAAGTGCCCCACAGGCAATATAACAACATTTATGTGTCAATAAGATGCGACATGAAGAAAATCAACATTTATGCAATCGCATTTCAGACAAAAGCTAAACTTAGCAGAAAAAAAGCTATGGAAGGAATTCAGCAGATTCCTATATTAAGCTATCGATTTCTTATTTCCTGTTGTTGGGCAACAAGTCCCTTAACCCTACATTGAACATTGGACCTTTTTCTTCTGTCTCTCGTCTGTCTCTTCTATCTAATTTCATCTTCCTATCTCAGAGAAGAAAGAATGGTATAGTTGTGCTTTCTGTTTGCCTGACACACTTTTCCTGAACACCGTCTTTATTTTTACACTTTTTTTTTGTGCAGCTCCTGGAGCATCCGCAGAAGAGGATGCTAAGTCAGCGAGAACTCAGCAGAGTGTGCTTAAGCAGATGTAGAAAAGGAGGTGAGCGCTTGAGGAGCTTGAGGAAAACACATCCCCGGGTTGCTGCCGCTGGCGTGTCCTCAGCGTATTCGGTAGCGGGTTTGACGGGGGACAGCAGCCATAATGAAATGGGGCAGGTCTGGAAAAGGAGAGCTTAAAATCCTTTTAGCCCATGCTGCGCTTCTCCACCTCCCCATATGTACAACCTAATTCATTAATCAGTTAAAAAAAAACAAAAGAGAGAGACACCCCCAGGGGACACATTTAAGAATTCTGTCATGTACTATGAGGAGTAACATTTGGATGACTGCATGCACCAAAATAATGCTGAAAGTGTGCATTAACTTAAACCAACTGTCAAATTCAATTCAATTTTATTTATATAGCGCTATATCATAAAAGTGTTATCTCATAGCACTTATACACATAGCACGACGCTAGGCACAACCTTACTGTTGTGCCTTGCTGCATGCTCCTTTCTCCCTGTCTTTCCTTCTGTTATCCACATTAGGAAAGAGGAAATGCTCTTAACCCTCCCTTCTTCCTCTATTATTCATTTAAAGGAATACTGAAACTGTGTCAGTGCAACTGCTCAGATATTGTATCAGACCTGGTGTGCAACAGCGACTCTCCCTCTCCCCTGCCTTGTAGTCATTGCTCTCTTTTTTGCACGCCATTACCTTCTCGTCTTATCTCCTCTATGTCATGTGCTGGCACCTGATGACGTTAGCGACATGACATTTTGCAGGCCCATACAAGACCCACACCATCTGCTTCAGATCAGCACTAAACAATGGCAACAGTAATTGAGACCGCTAAAGCCGAGCATTGTCCTCTTGTGAATCTGGTGTGTATATATTCACTTTTAAATTATTATGTCTTAATAATGTTCATTCTGTGACATGTATCTTCTGTGTATTGACATAGTGACATCAACTGGACCACAATAACTGTAAGAACATCCTCTTGATTTTTAGTTTTTAACTGGCATTTTGCAGAGCTCACCGAGAGCTGAGCCACAATCTGTTTCCCTGCAGGTGAATCAAAAGTGGAGGCAGAGTATTTAACCAGCATGGTACGATCTCCACGTACCCAGATTTGATGCAACTGGATCCATCGGCTAATTCGCTTTTGTCATCATGATTATTTCCCCCTCACACACACACAGTCATTTCACCACGCGTGAGCATATTGCTGTTGTCATCTGCAAACCTTGTAACTACAATTGTTGGGGGAATTTCAGTGCATTTATTTGAAGGGTTGAATACAATTCTTAGGGAGCCCTTTGCAATATCCATGGGACAAATCATTCATGTATGGATATTAAGCTACAAAAGTATTACATACACGTCAAAAATTTGTATTTGTGTGTGTGTGTACAATATGCAGCGTGGAAAACTGCAAAAATGACATTCAAATGTAGGAGGTTCTTAATTTCTCTTTGGGATTAAGTGGGTAAAGACTCTGGGACATCAAAGAGTTTCAGTGTCGTCTCCATGTTAAGGAAAAGCTCTATGCTGAAGGTGTGAAGAACGTCCAATGCTGCTTAACGATGCAGGATATTAGGCTTCCCCTGATACACTCCCACACATTTATATGCATATAAAATTTAAATACACATTTTAGGCATATGTATCACATGTGATTGGGGGTATATAATTGCTCCAAGCAGACTTGCTAAGACATTCACATGCATGTAAGCACATGGACATTCACATAGTGAAGTCTTCGCACTGAGGTAACTACAGTATTTGTCAATGTACCCATTAGCCTCCTAATATCTGTTCATGGTGCAATGAACAGTGTGAAGGATTTGAGGATTTGGACAATTTCACCTTTGATGTGTGGCTCCATTCATTTGCATGTACATGAGCACCAGTGCTGTCAAAAGGTCTGCTTAGCCACTGACCTCATTAATGTGGTTAGATCAAACAGTCTTTTATCATCATTCATCTACCGTTTAGCAACGGGGTTCTCAACTGCAGGATCAGAATACCACAGGGGGCTGCAAGACAATTTGGGGGGGCTGAGCCTTTATGGGTGCTTTGCATTTTCTGGGCCAAATATGAAAATAATTTAAGATTGTTCTTTGGCTAGATATATATTACCACTATTAGCTTGTCACAGATATATTGATAAATGTCTATATGTATGTGTGTTAAAGATACCCTGTGAAGTTTTTAGGCACTAGTAGCACAATGTTTTAACTAGTGGGTCCTACTGTCGGTACCAGTAAGAAATGTAGCAATGTACCAGCAACGGCTTGGAGGAAGAAGACTGCAAGCTAGCAAACATGGATGTTGACACTGCAGGACTTTAAATATTTAAACCAGTCGTTGCAAGTGTTTTGTAATGAAGGAAATGCATTCAACATGTTTGTTAGATCTCTAGTGTGTCACAGTGTGTAAGCGGAGGGGGAAAAAATTGATCCTTGGATGCATCGCGATACTCTTTGGAACGATTATTTCTTGATGGAGAACACTCAATCAGAAATTTAAAACTCAATTCTGGACATTATGACAGCCTGTAAGGATTTTGTAAGACCAGGTTGTATGTAGTGCTTTCCTCATGGTTGAACTAGTTGGATGGTGAAACGTAAACATGTGCGTTGCATTTATGGTCGAAGGTAGGTTATTTTTTACTCCATTTGGCGAGTAAATCCCAGACGACTGTCTGTAAGTGTTTGTTCCAAAATAGTCATGTGCTGCAGCCAGAGTCCACCAGCATATTTTCTCTGCAAGCTTTGTGCTTTGTACTACTGTAACGTTGGAGGTAGTTGTTCTTCTACTACTTGTGCTTCAAAACTCTCTCACCTTACTCAAAGCCTGTTGGCAGAAGGTGTACAACACATCCACAAACACTGAACTGCCAGAAATACTCAATTGTGAACACTGGATCCTGGAAAACATGTGAGATCAGTACATCTTGGAATATAAACATTACCCTCCTAGAAATTCATTTTAAATTAACCTGTTAAGTAAATTATATTGAATTATACTAAAATCTAAAATCAGTTGTGTGGTCCCTGATAACCAATAGAAAACAGTTAACAGAAGGAAATAGGTGAGTCAAAAAGTTAGTTTCAGACACTGATCAAGATGCATCGATAGTTTTTTTATAATCACATTGTAGCCCTCAGAGTCAGAGGTGCCTAGAGATTCAAACCCCTACAGTGTGTTTGTGCGAAAACAAACTTTACCCAAAAAAAACTTTACCGGGCACCTTTAAATAACAAGGAAACTGCATATAAATGCCAAAGATATTTGAGGTAATATAGAAATAGTGTTTCTGTTACATAGTTTGCCCACCAGAGAGCACTGACGAGCCCTGTAAGGGCTCCTTATAAAAGTCTTTATGTTATGTTATGTGTTTAGGTAAAAATATATTATATTGTTAGCACATCACCTGCATTGGCCCTTTAAATTCCCTGTGGCTTGGGATCTAGGCCAAACATTCTTTGCTGGATCAAAAATACATCACAAGCAATAGAGGTGAAGTAGTTATCCTCTAGTTGTCATAGCTATTAATGTAAGTATTCTGAAATAACGGTCATCATAGCTATTAATGTAAGTACTCTGAAATAATGGTTCCTTTGTGTGCTTCTGTTTACGTGTGTGTGTGAGCGTAAGAGAGGGAGAGCGGGTAAGAAGGTGAATGGAGCAAACGGCCGCCTTCACGTGAGCAAATTCACTTGAGAGAGAAGAAAGCCGAGTTAGTTAAATATCATTAAATCTGTAATTTGCCACCTTGGGGAGCAATCATGCTCCATCTGCAGTACGTCTTGATGAAAAAGGAGAAAATCGGGTAATACACCCTGTCAGAAAAATTGACTGGTCAACAGTTTGCAACTGGTAATTTATTACATTTATTAAAGCTGGCACTTTTCATCTGCAGAAGAAATTGTGCTAGTAAGGGGAAAAACAGCTGTGCAATTTCCATGCACATAAGGGGGCACGTCTCATGATGCATGAAACTCATTTGGCTGACTGTGTATTTATAGAATTGGGATGTGTTGTACAGCTTAATAAGGCACATTTTAGAATCCTACCATTCTTCAATCAGAAATATTTGAAACTGAGATATGAATAGTTGGGCTACATTAGTAAAGCTTTGCTGCTGGAGATGTATGCAGGATTGATGAGGCCATCTATTGCAGGCATTACAATAATGTTACTCATTTTAAGATGGAGAATAAGCTATTATATAGTATACTACATATATAATGGGGTGGGGGGTGGTTGGCCAATAACAATTTATTTTAAAAAATAAAAAATAAAACAACTAAAAAAACATGTGATTAAAAACCA
>JAVQJF010086724.1:0-30588 GCA_036023855.1 Gadopsis marmoratus
ATACACACCCTCTACATTTTGTGTGTGTATGACTTTGATCACAAGTGGACATCTATTTTTTCCTGCTCTGTGTGCCATCTTCAGCTCAGAAGAAAGCCAACAGTCAGGAAAAGCCAAGACGGCAAAGTTTTCAAGAGGATTACAGGCAGACTTTGTCAAACAACCCAGGACAAGGAAATCACTTTCACTAATCCCACTCTCTGATGTCCGCCCCACAAAATGTCCCTGTCATCAGCAATAATTGAACATTGAGCAGACTACTATTGTGCTGGAGTCATTTCATATGCCCTTAGCCTTTTGACTTTCAAAGTATCTTGTCTCTCTGCCTTGTCTCAGATTTGGAAAATGTTCTGTCAGTGCTCTGATACTGCATGTTGAGTGATTCCTGCAGGATGTAGCCTACACATTTTTGTCCATGTCTAAATTAGCCATTTCAACTTCAAGGGAGACTCAAACCTGGGCCCTACTTTTGCAAAAAAGAGCAAGATCCTTTTTGTTTAACCAGAAACAGAAAGTCTTGCTTAAGGAAAAGTCTTGCTCTGAAATCTCGCGAGAGGTTGTGATGTTGCAGGAAGACAAAAGGATCTTACTCTTTAACTGTTTCTGTAGGGATCATTTCCATAATGTTGTAATGTAATAATAATAATAATGTAATGATAGTGGCAGGTTTACTCCAAATGGACAGTCATTTTTGTAAAATAATGAAATCTTTATTTCAGGCAGAGGAAGAATATTACAGCCATTATATTTCTAGACCAGTGATTTGGTTTTTTTTTTATGTAACCTGTAAACCCCACAAGCTAATGCAGTCAGTTAATGATGCGCTGCTTGGCTTTGGAAGTAACGGTCAAATAGTATTGTGGATAGTAAGGCAGTTAGCTAGGCATGCTAATGATTGCAGCTTGCGTAAAAGAGCAAATGTGCAGTTTAATCAACTCTTTACACTTTTGCTCTTGTACTTTTGGGGATTTTGGAAAGGCTAAAAATATCATCACCTGCCTCTTTAAACGGCATGTGTCGCTCTTACCGCAGCTCTGTGCACACCAGCTGGGCCCGTGGAGAACCTGCCGTGCCTAGTTACGGTCACTAAACTATGACTGGACAACCTCTGGTGTTGCGCGTTTAGAGTCCACCGACCTTGCGCTTTTTGGACTTTACTCCATCTAGCATTCAGCAAGATAGTGCGGTTTAACCCAGTGTAGCTGAATTCAGCAGTGCCTGCACGTGGACCCCAATTTCAAAGTGCTGTGTGCCATACTTAGTGAAATGTCAAAGTGGGCTTTGGGTATTGCTCATGCATTTACACGGAAGGACAGGGTGTTAAAGTTTATACATTTGGGCTTGTTGTTTTGTCTCGTTTCCCCAGCAGCGGGGAGTTCTCAGGCCCTGCCATCTTCACACGTGGTTTAGCCTGGGGCACTTTAAACCCCCTCCATGACACACATACACTCGCTGCTCTCTCCTCTCCCCCTCTCTGTCTTTGTTTTTCTGTGTCTGTCACTCTCTCTCTCTCTCTCTTTGTCTGTCTCTCCTTCTCTCTCTCTCACCTTCTTTCTTCCCCTGTTCAGTGTTCAGTTAGTGAATCCCTCAAGTCTATACCGGACCACTTCCTTTGACACACACACACACACACACACACAGCAAACGCCTGTCTTTCAGCTCCTGCAGTGACAGGATGAGGCCAAGCTTCCCCAAAAGTTGTGTGGGTGTACGTGAGTATATGCAAGATTGAGCTGTGTGAATACAGTACTTCCTTTATGCGATGGCCGTATATTAGTCATTGTCAAATAATTTCAACGCGTTTTTATGAAAAGAGTCCAAAATGCGTGCATTGGTTGAAACGCCATGTGCATATAACATTTATCTATAATATATATCAAATTGTTTATAGCTCATCGATCTAAAATATCACAAGACTGGTTGTTCTGCTTTTCTCTTGCTTTTCCATTTGCCTTTTTTCATCCTTTATTCTCAGTTTTACTTTTTACGTATTTGGCTCAAACTAGCCCTGATGCAGGAACATTACATTTTCACTACTACGTATCACTCTGCCGGAGACGCTAGCAGATGGAACCTTAACATTTATTTTTGCTCAGGTATGCATAAAATTCATAACGATTACAAAACTCTATGTAACTCACCAGAAATAGAAAAATCTTCTCAGCCACCGATGCCACAAGCTGCGTTACATCAATACCACTGATAAAAGCGACAGTTTCATCACATAGTTTCCGAACACCAGAGGCAGCATTGAGCACACTGATGCAGAGCACTTGGGAGATGAGAAAGAATGAAATCCTGTGCCATATTTTATTGTACAAGGTTTGTATTGGCTTTAACTGAAGTCATCCCATCATGGTTTTTGTCACTTTAATTCATTCTTATAAGTCACTAAAAAAACTGGCTGTGGTGAGTTTGTATTCGCTGTCGCCTCCATAACAAATTCTATGAATGTCTGAGTGACTGAAATGTTTAGGTTCCATCGGTTAGTCCTCAACGAGTGTGATTCATAGCATGATGGATGGACAATAAACAAGTAAAACAAGCGGCTTAATCCTCAGTTTGAGATCTATTTGTCATTATCTTAAGCATATTTCTGGTTTCCCTCTTAAATTGAAAGAAGAAATGAAAGAACAAAGTATGTGAGTGCCCGCATGGCTTTGTGGTTCCAATATGAGTATAAATACATACAAAAATTTAAAAAGGAAAAAAAGAAAAGAAATAAAACAAACAAATAAACCCCAGCAGCATTCAGACAACAATTCCTTTCATATGTTGTAGTAAAAGAAAAAAGGAATTATGCAGATGATCAATTAATTCTTTATCAAAGTTAAATAGGATTAAAGCAGGTGGGTATTTTCCCACTGAGCAAAGAATTTCTCTTAAAACAGCAATTGCATTTACTCTCCTCTCGCTTTGACAATGTGCAAGTATGCACTGCGAGATGACTGTGGAAGGACAGAGAGGATTTACAAATGAGTCACAAGGTGATTGTCTACTTCCGTTGCACCTCCACGACAAAATACTTGAGAAAAGACACGCGTCTGGACAAATTGCCTGGTTGACTTTGCTCCTCTCTTTCAAGGGCATTTGCGCCATCCTTACCTCTTCGTCTCTGCAGACTGGACTGATTCACTGGAACAAGAGCGTTGACACCTTGTTTCAACAAATGGGAAATGACAAATGCATAAATCATTCAGGCTCTGCCGCGTAGAGATTTCAGTTTGACACAGTCTCGGGCTGTTTGATGCTCCACTGATGAAAAGCTTCCACGGAAGCCCACGGAAGGCTCATGCCACCGCTGATGTGCTAAAACGGTCCCTGCTGTTGTTCAAGCCTAAGACCCACATCATCATAAAGCACATGGTGATGTCAGATGCAAATGTGTACATGTACGTTGCAACAGACTTGACCACACCCTGCAATTATTTTAATTTAATCATTCGTGCATCTTACTTGCAGACATTATTAGTCTGGTCAATATCATTTTAAAATAAACACTGTGAATCAATAGACTAATGTAGGAAGTGAGTAATTCAATTTCTAACACATTAGAGCCTCATTGTGAATATAACTACTATACTGTGCTTGACCTAAATAGGGAAAGACTCTGTTCTATGTCAGAGGTTAGTGTTCCTCTGTGAACTGAAACAACACGTGAGATTCCCAGAGAGAGTTCATTTTATTGAAGGGAGATATATAATGGCCCTGCAGCTTAGACAATAAACCCAAAGTGGTTCAATATTTGCTCTTTGCCGAGACAACATGATGAAAATGCGCAATGTTCTTTCGGCTTCCTTAACTTACAAATCAAGCAACATTTCAATTATTCTGATAGCATGAGTATGGAGCGCAATTACTGTAAATTCAATGGCTTGCATTTCCTCGAGGGTTACTGTATTTCCTACCAAGGCCAATATTCCACAGATGTGCCAATCTATCTTCAAGCCCATCCAATTATCTATTTAGGCAAACATAATTACTCGTCTGTGTGCCAAGAGTGTTTATTAGGATTCCTTACACACAAATTAAATTGCCCATAAACTATTTCTAGGAGCCATTAGAGCATCTCAAGAAATGATTCACTTAATGAGGGGGTGGGATTGGGATGTTGAGATGAGGAGACGGGGGGTTGTTGTAGTGAATACGCAGCATCCAGTGACATGGGGGAAATAGACAATTAGATCTTGGCAAGCTAAACTGCTAAACACGACCATGATGGCTTGTTTGAAATCAATATAACGAGCTACATGTAGAGTGTTGTCATAGTTTTACGGAAACAGATGGAAATAACCCCTCCCATGTGCCGTTTATGAATAAGCCGCGTTGGACTTTAAAAGCAAAAATGCTGAGGGGGAGCACATTGCATCCCACTGGCTTTATCAAGTGGGCATCTTCCTGTCACTGACGTCTTGTTGATGTTGGTTCAGGACGCTTCCAGACGGATAAACAGTAGGTGTGTGAGTGGAATAATTAATCTGTGTAGCAGCTGTCCCTCATTTGTGATGATTGATTTACACAGTCACAACCCTGCAGTTGTAGATCTACAATGCATAATATTTATTCGGGCAAAACAAAACCAGTCAGTGGTGGAAGAAATACTCAGATCCTTTACTTGAGAAAAAATGAATACTCAATTACAAGTACTGAATCAAAACACCTGGTCAAGGAAATGTACATAAGTATTAAAAATTAAAGTACTTGTTCTGCAGAAAAATGGCCTCTGTGACTGATATTATTACATTACATAAGCAGAATTTTAATGTTGTTGAGCTGGTTGAGGTGGAGCTAGTTTTCACTATTTAATATACAGTTTAGTCCAGTGGTGCTCAACCTAAGGTTTGGCCCCTCCAAAGACCACAGGATAAACCTGAGGGATCGTGAGATGATTCAAGTGTTGCTGCACAAATTTGTGTCTTTTTTTAAATGGTTTTACCTTGAACAGTTAAATATAAAGAAGTTCAGAGGGGAAATGTGTCTTTGCTTACAGCTCATAGACACAACAACGGGCTCCAACAAGACGGATCTTTTTGGGAAGCGGTTACAAGCCGAAAATGTGCTTATCACTGGTTAACTCTTTAATTAATAATGTTTGTATTTTATAAGCGTATCCTATGTTTGTTAATGTGAAATCTTAACATGCAAGGTAAATAGTAACTATAGCTGTCAGATAAATATATTGGAGTGAAAATATTAATATTTCCCTCTAAAATTTCGAGGAGTAGAAGTAAAAAAAAAAAAGCATAGTGCATCAATATTTTGCTTAAGTACATAATTATGTTTCAAACTGCAGTGTGTATATTAAATGAGCCAAGCTCTGAGCAAATGAATTCATTTCCTAGCTACCCTTTAGAAAGCACATAATTCTAATGTTTAAAATGTTTAGAATTATTTCTATAATTTATGTGAAAGCCAACAGAACCGCATACAGTATTTGTTTTGAACTTCTCCCAAACAAACCTTGAAGAATAAAACTTCACCACAGAAGACCACAAGAGGTACTGTCATAACTTATTCACTAGCAAGTCAGGACTCGTGTTTTGACACCTAACTTCAAAGTATCTGGATTCTATTTCATGTTGGCATTGGAGGAAAGTCAAAAGGATGCCAAATGCAAAATCCGTCACCGAGGTCAAAGCTTCTTCCCAAGATGACAAAGGGGTCGACAGATTCACTGTCAGCGCAGAGATACAATGTCACCTGTCCTTGAAATCCCGTTCTTAGCATTAGCTCTGTCTTCCTTCCTTTCTGCTATCCGGCGTGACCGGCGCTCTTTTCTCTTTAGCTGCTCTTTCATCTGTTATTTAATGGAGGGATTGCCGACATGAAAGACATGACCACTTTGCCTTTCATCACAATGACATCATCCCTCTGGTTACACCTGAGAACTTGTCTCATTAAAGTGAAATGCTGCATATTAAGAAGGAATCCTGTACTGTGCCTCGCCCCTGTTCTCGAAGGAGAGTTCAATCAAAAGCTCCGATTAGACTTAAGAGTTTGGGACGTCATTAGGGGGTCTGAAACATATGCATTGAGAGTGAGTGGGCAACAGGATGTTTGTTTCCGTATTCCCAAATAACATTTAATTTGATTTAAAAATGTCTTATTTTCTATAATATTGCTCTTGTTTTGATTCAGAAAATGCACCATTATACACACAAAGTTCTCCTTTGAGCTGCTCTCTTATATTTTTAACACCCTACTGATATATTTGTACTTTTATTTTCTCAGTCCCTGTTAAAGGTTTTGTTGGGGAGTTTGTCGTTATCGGACTCAACGGTCTAAGGATACAGGATGTCATGTTTTGTACAGATTGTGAAACCTTAAATGAACTTTCTAACTCCAAACTTTCTAACTGATGACAATATCACATTGAATCTTTAAGTAAAATTCTATTTTGGGGTTTTTTTCATAGTTTTTGGTCATAATTCCTATTGGTTATGAAACATATTGAAACATAGCGGCATTGCTACCACAAAGCCTGACAGGAAATGAAACTCAAGCAATCAGGTAATGAGACAAGAAGTAAGCAGGTAAACTGTTTGGCAAGAATATCTAAAAAACTTTATTTATGTGGAGGGAAAGCCCAAAGTGGGCGCGCACGAAATGTCAATAATAAATGCCTCATCGTACAGAAAAACTGCGAATGCACAGGAGGTTGGTCTGTAAAGTATGATGCCTACAACAGACAATATGGGTAATAATTTTACTAATGAAAGCAATTTTGAGGTTTGTTACATAACACGCAAACCTCCAGCACTAGAATTTCTAGCATTTTCTGTTGTTGTGAGTGTCTACTGCACCTTCCTCACTGTTTCTGGTTTCCCCTCAGTATCGCAGCTTCATCAGTTTCACTACCAAGTATGTTTTTTTACAAGATGGCTATCCCAACTTTGCAGTCCTTTTATTACCTGGATCCTGATAAGCCCTTTAGGACTTAAAAAGTGTTTGGTTGTCCGAGTAAAGTTACAGGCCACAACCCCCTCAGCTCAGCGTTGTTGCTTTCTCCACCTGTTTCAAAGGCGAAATCATGACCTCATCATGATAGTAATCCTGACAGACAAGATAGACACAATTTTTGTTTTTTAATTCCTCTTGGGGGGCTCCGAAGAGCTGTTTGTGAATAATTGTCTGATATTGTAAATGCGCATGTGTTAGAATCAATATAGGTGTGCACTTTATTTGTAATCGAGATTCCAGCTCCATTTTAATTGAAAGAGTGGATGTATCCATTTATTTTTTATTACTTTGGTATGTTTCCAGTTGAGGATATTCCACAGTACTCTTTAATCTTCTATTTTTATAGTATGAAGAAACCTTTCTACTGTTAATCAGTAGTTTAAATATTAAGTGATGCATTTAAGGTAAACCTGTTCTTGAGCATGTGTTTTGAAGGTGTTTGATCGTAAAACCTCTAATGAAAATGTCTGTAAATGTATTGTTTTTGCACTTCATTTGAATTACTATATTTTACTTTAATTTGACGTTTTATTGTTTGGGAGCCGCTGCTGCCAGTCATTTGACTGTTCTCTTACGTATTTTCTTTTTAAAGTGTATCTATTTGTGGTTTCACTTCAGACTTGATCATTTATTGAAGAGGGGCTGAACATGATGCACTGATTTTACCAGAAGCCTTCTCTTCTTTTACTGAAGTAGTAATGTTTCGCTGTACTTGGTCCCCCGGAGACTGTAGAGACATCTTCAATAGAACACCTGCCCTTATCAGTGTGCTTGACCTATTTCCCCAGCTTCTTTGCTCTATCCCTCCCTCTGTACAGCTTGGTCTACAGAGGACTGGTAATCCCATTGACACCAGCAGAGACTGATGTAGTGCACCTGTGATCTGGTTATCTTGCCTTATCTCCATCGCAGATAAAGCTGGCAGCAAACCAGTGAGGTTCTTGTAAGAATTATAGGGTTGTCAAAGATCATTGACTAGTGTTCGGCTAAGTGAGCATTAACTTGGATGATATTAGGGATAACATAACATGGCAGAGTTTAATGATGCTGCTGATAATGGCTACAGCCATGCTACTCTTGCAGCGAGTGCTTTGCAACAGAAATTCAAGGTAAAAGGCTGCTGTAGGTGTTTATGGAATCACTGTACTACAGATAAAGAGAAGGCTTTGACTATATACTTTAGCACCACAGTATGGATCATATTATGTATTTTTTAGCTTGTGTAAATCACTTAAATACTAGAGTGAAAAGTGAAGCACATGGTACAATGTTTTGTGCCCTTGTTTTCTAGGAAAACTGACAAAGCAGGAGTTCCTCACCAAACAGCTGAGGGCTGTTGCATTATGAATGCAAAACATAAAGCAAACAAACAAAAACTTAAGCAAAGAAAATATGAAAGCACCCTTAACACGGTCCAAAAAGTGAAACAGCTAAACATAAACAAACTTAAATATTGATGGAGGATGTGAATCTCCTGGGAGGGACAGCAAAGGCTTCTGTTTGAGCTGCAGCGAAGCACAGGGAGCCTCTGCAACTAGGAAAACTGTGCAGCAGCGAATGCAGTCGCTATCATTGCTGGGCCTCCAGGTGCTTAACTCGTTTTTTGTTTTTTTTTGCTCATTTCAAAACATAATGTGCACTTTGTTTTATCACAGCAGTGCAACTCAATCCATGCAAGAGTTGTCCACTCATTCAATTAATCGATTTTGCTGTCATCAGCCACTCTCTCCTGCACGGGCTCCCTATCCTGTGCAGCCTCTCTTCCTCCTCGACGTCTCTGCGGGCTATTGATGGCTGCCGAATGGTCATAGCGAGGCCCAGCAGGTATTTAAGCTTTCAGCGGCTCAGGTTAATGTGCATCTACTGCGTGAAGCTAAAAATGTAGCTACTCAGGCTTTCCTAATTCATTTAGCGAAGCCCAAGGAGGCTGTGCGCAGGCGGAGGGAGTTCAGGCAGGAGCACAGCAAACAGGCCTCTTCCAAGAAGCTGAGAGGAGTGTGAGGAAGAGGTTTAATCCTCGCCGCCTCCCATCAGATGACGGACTGAAAAGTCACATGGGCTGATCAATTGTGAAGGTACATAACAAGGAGAGAAAAGGCAGCGGTGTTGATTAGTCTCAGCACCATCAGATCTGACGTCCTTTGTTTGGATTTGGTGGTGACTTTCCCTGGTCTGGTAACTTTTCCTGCTGGTTATTTTTTTCTCTGCCACAGTCAAGCAGGTTGCAGCTCAGGCTGTGCAGGAGATGCTCATCTTTCTTGCTAAGGAAACCAGGGCAACCACCTTCTGACAACTCCCTCGACTCCCCTGGCTCATGGAGTCAGACAGCGAACACATGCGTACACACGGGCACACAGCAGCACATACTGTAGGTGGTGATAGACAACTAAGACGGGGAACACATTCACACACAGACTGTATAAGGCGAGAGACATGCACAAATGCATAGAGTTGCTGGCAGACGGATGGATAGAGAGTTAGGACGACACAGACAAATGTGCTGTAAATGCAATTCATATTTTGCTGTTTGTTATTAATCACATAATCCTATTACCTTTTTGAAAATGCATCTCTGTCATTGTGACAAAAGTCTCTGTACCATTGCTAATGCTACAAATACTCCCAGTGTTCTCCTAAATAATATTTTATACCCAACTTGCTGTTATTCCAGCATGGCGGAGTTTATTAAAAATTGAGGTTTGTCTGCCCAGATGTATTTGCTCTTGGTTAAAGAAAAATGTCATCTGCAAACTTTTTTACGTATTCACACTCTCACACCAAATCTTCTCTCATGACGACAGAGGTACTGAGGCCTGTCTTTGACTGATGTGCTGTGGCACGAGTTGTCTTCGGCTGACATGAGGACTGCAGAGGGTTTTGACAGTGTTCACTCCAAATATCCTGCTCCAAGTGGAGCTGATCAGAATAGACGCCTCTCTCAGCACTGCTAGGCGAGCTCCACATCACAGTCTGTCACCACTGTCAAAAAGTGGGGACTGCAGTTGGATGCTCACTTTACAACATGGCGATGGCCTGTAACATCCTGTTAAACTCTCAAATATGTCAGTTTTTCTTTTCTCAGACCATGCCCCAAGTATAGGTTTTGGACCTTAATTTGGAATTTAATAAATAGAATATTAAGTGCATTGGTAGAACTAGTTACATTTTAGACTGTCAGTGTTTGGTTACTACTTACACATTAAAGTGTAACTCAACATCAGGCTGAAAAGCAACGTTTTGTGGCACCAAGCAGCAACTTTGTCCAGTCCTGTTTAAATCATCAAGAAGTATCTCCAAGACTAGATCCCTTTTGATTGCCAAATATGCTGAAATTGTGACTAGACCACTACAATGGTCTTTTAACAAGACTCCCACAAGAACATCATATTACTCGACTCTACACTGGTTGCCTGTTTTAGGATTGACGTCAAGGATTTTTTTTTATCAGGCTACTTTTATGGCTCTTCGTTCCCAGGCTCCCAACCTCCCAACACATTGTGATGGTGACAGAAGAAATATGTAACTTTCTGCAGGTTTTTGTGAAAGACGACTTTTGGTCTATCTGAATCATCATTGGTGACAACAGCCTCCCAACGTTCAGGTACCAACAAAAGATAGTGTCAATTAGTAAAAGCTAAGGAAGGACACAACAAGTCATTTAGGCAATAGGACCTTGTAATAATCTCATTAAAAGGAGGGAGATGTGCACAGGGATGAGACCATTATCCCAATCCACTCCTTACATTAGAAGTATTTATTACTTTAGCTTTGTGGCGCTTTTCTCATCAGCACCTTGATTGGGATTCGGCCTCAGTGTTTGGCTGCCGATAGCGCCCATCAACACACCGGCGGAGTGAAATCTCAGAGTGACGGAGCATTGCCTGGTGACTTAGCAACATGGCTAATGGCCCTGCTCAGGGCCTGCCCAGGCATAGCTTGTCGATACAATCCTCTTTCGTTTTGCCACTTGCCAGTTCCCATCTGGAGCCAATTCATGAACTGAGATGGTGTGTACCTTTCCCACGAGGTCACCGCCTGTCTTCGTATAACACTTAGCCCCAGCCCCCCCCCCCACCCACATCCCCTCTGGTCCTCTCTCCTCTTGCTCCACTGAGCTTCTCCTCATTGTGACAGCCTGTACAGTGCAGTGCATTACAGTGAGTCAACTTCCTCCTCACTGTAATGCTTTTTTCTTCTTCCAAAAAACGTGATAAAAGTGCTGCAGTGGGCGATTGAATACAGCCAAAGCACCACTTCACAATATATCTATGTTTTATCACTTATATGTAAAAAGGTGAACAAATGTGAACACATTTTTGAGGAAGTGCTATATTATAGTTATATTTTTTTTTTTTGTTCCTGCCTTTATTATTCTGATATATCTTGGTATATATCAAGTATATGTGAGAAAGGCAGTTTGGGATATTTATTTATATCGAGATCCTCTCCTTGTATCCTGCTGTAAAACATGAACATTTTTGCTTATTCCACAATTATAACAGATGACATTATGAAACTTGATTATTAAACACTTTTCTGCGTGAACCTGTCTGGCACCTACATTTTCGCATCACATAGACACACAGTCACATACACTGCTGGTAGTCTCTTACCAGTTTGTCACTTCAGGTATAAAATCAGTAACATCTTGATGGCTGCATTAAAATTAAACTTCTGCACTGTCTCAATTTGCATTCTTCCTTACTTACGCTTGTTATTTTGAGTGCATAAGTGTGTTCACACTGACAATTATGGCAAAATGCAGTGTACTATGAGTACACGGGTGGTGTACTTATAACGGTCAAGAAGGTGACTATGGAGCGCTGAACACTTCTCACCCTCGGTGGTCGCCATCTTGGCTACGTAGAGCGCACTCAATCTAAAAGCACGTTCATTTGTACTAATTTTTCATAAAAAAAATTTAATTGAAGTCAAGTGAACAAACAAGTCGTCAGATATTTTGGCGACAGTCGCGGTCAAATGTTGGCGAAAGGGCTCTGGCCGTTTGCAATTCGCCATTAAAAAGAAGAAGAAGAAGAAGCAGTCAAATGTTTCGATCATCATTTCCTGTAAGTGCACAACCGCCTTGTTCGATTAGAGACAACAGACCGTGTCAATATTCACGCACTGCGCAAGTAAGTACACGTGCAAGTGTACTAACGGCAGTATCTGAATTGAGACCCAGCCTGGTTCCCAAGGATCACAATTTAGAATAAACAGGTTAAACAAACTGTGTTCAAGATGTCCAGAAACTAGTGCTTGTAGTGCATGTGCACATACTGTAGCTTCCCTGTCAGTTGTCCAAAATAATAAAGCGGTAAAGGAGGCTGAGTCACCTTAACAACTTCATCCCAAAAAAAAAAAAAAAAAAGTTTTGCTCATCTCATTTCAAAGTGGCTTAGCTTATCATCCACCGAAACATACCATCCATAATAAAAACAAAAACTTTGTAAGCTGCCACACGTCAGGTTCTGAACAGCAGGAGGCTGTCAGACAGCCCGGCTGAGGGGGTTATGGTTCCCACTCACCCAGTCAAAGTGCATATTCATTCACGCTGCTCCGCTCTGGTTCAGCGCTGAACTGTTCAACTGTGTCTCAAGGGTGAGCATCAGGCGGGCATAATTTCAAGGCCATGCACTGTTGCTCTCATTACTATTCTGAGCCATATTTACCTTTCTAGCTACGGGACGAACGAGTGCAGAACAGGTGAGACTGAAATAGCCCAAGTGTTTGTTAAATTTTAACAGTGGGGACATGTTTTATATTTTATATTAGAATCTTTGAAATCATGATCTGTAATTTCTGACTGCAAAATAATAAAAAAAAAAATCACGGAGAACATCTTTTTCAGACCCGCTATAGGACCCCGCCAGAAGCATACATTGGGCAGAGAGCACGGCGGCACCCTGGACACACATACATGTTCACAACTACGAGTCTCCACTTGACTGGGCACGCGTATCAGAATGTGGAGGGAAACGAGTAGACACAGTGAAAACATAAAAACAAAGCCCACAAAAAGACTGACAGCTACATTTTCGAATCCTTGTTCATTGAACTCAGTTGGAGACATATAGTGTTGCTCTGTCCATTCAACTTCTTGTCTTCACGACTCGGTGTTTGCAGTTGCATGGACTTGTTGATGAGCTCAAACATATGGGAACTGGCTCGATATAAGGGGCTGCACTCCTCCTACCCTTCATTTGTCTTGAGAAGTGGGATGGCAGGAAAGCCGAGGATCTAGGATTTGAGTTCCCCTGCACAATAATCGTTGAGTTTGTACCCTATGCTGCAGTACTGACACAGAGACCTACCTCATCAGTGGCCACATAAGGCTGCCACTCCAGACCACTGGTTTCTAATCTTTTAGCCTTCTGATCCCTTATAAAAGCTGAGTCCATTTGTCTCTATTTGCTGAGTCAAATTGCTGCTTTGTTTTATTTGACTACATTTTAGAGGTCCAACATGGTGAAATTAATCAGAAATGTACAAGAAAAAGTATTGGAGAGACAGTTTTTTTTTTCTGTTTTCCTATTGTGTTAATCGTCTTGCGACCACCGAATTCTATAAACTAGAAAGTAATTGTAGATATATAGATGTATGAGAAGTATATACTGGACAACAGGAGGGCACCCATTCATTCTAATGGAAGTTGCTTCCCAGTATATACCCCAAAGGCTTTGCTTTCATGTTGCATGGCTCACAACATATGTGCATTGATGTTTCCTGGCTATTATTATATATATATATAATAATCCATGCTGTAGACCCAAAGAGCTGCTCGGCAGAGGGCAAGAGGTCAGCAATGTTTTGCTTAATGCACACTGCTCAATACCTGTCACTTTACAGGATGTTGACCAGAATAATTGTCACATCCCACAATTTCCTTTCCCTGACACAGGGCTGGTGTCACTGCACCACATCATAAAAGACAAGAGCACCAGTCTTTCATTCCCACAAGTCTCTCCCCAGAGCATTGTGTATACTGTACTTGACACGTACCAACCATCAGAGAGATATGCCACTTCCCACGTAGTTTTGCCTCTCGGCAAAGGTGGCGGAAACATACAGTATAACAAACAAGATTTGACTCAGTGCACAGCACTGCAAGCCACGGCATCTGTCTCTCACACCCACAGGTCTCTTCTTGGTCCACAGGTCTCTTCCGCATCAACAGCGCTCAGGCAGCAAATGCCACCCACCAGCTATCCCAGCTGCCAAACAGTAGGTGGTGGGAAGCAAAATAGGCAGGTGTATGAAGTCCAACTCCTCAAAACACAAACCACAGGCTCACAGACACATAGGTCTCCTCCTGGTGCTAAATAAGGACACAGGGGGAGGCCTTGAGTGTCATTTGTAAACATTACCTACAGTATGTCCATACTAAATTAGTATCATAAAGCAAACTTAGTGAACTAATGCAACTCCGTACAGTTTCAGGCCCATACAACTTTTTCTCAAACTAAGAACAATGGAATTGCTGATTGCAGAGTGAGCAGAATACACAGTCTTCTAATAAATGCATACCATGTCATAGAGAACATACATTTCTTTGTTTGTTTGTCTTTGTATTTTAGAAGCCATATATAGAAAATGAAAACTGCCTATGAACTGTGTTGGAGCTCTCTTTGCACACAAGAAAGCAATGTTCCATTAATGTCACCCGCAGGCAAGTCTTTTGCCAGATCTGTGTCTCCTGCCATCTGTTGAACAACACCATTTATGATTCAGTGTCCAATTATAGAAGTCAGAAGCTTGTCAAGGGCGATCAGTTCTGGTGACCGACCGATTTGTCTGTGCCTACGCATTCATATCCAGAATGTCACTGCCGATCACTGCTGCCACATTCTGCCATTCAACTCATTTTCTGTCGCTGATCATGCAAAAGACAAAGTTGACTTCTAAAACACTGTCAACAATGACTTTATTAGAGAAAGTATGTTTCAGTCATGGACTTTTGTCAGGCATCAAATTCACATTATGAAACAACATCTTTACACTAAAAAGGTTTTTACTTCAGATGCTGACTTGGTGCTTTGTGTGATATCAGACTTTTTACCTCATATTCTTTTTTAATTGATGTTTCTGTCCATGTCTTTATTAGTAGACTTCTGAAAGAAGATTTAGACTTGTTGCTGCCCAGTCTGCCTCTCTCTATCTCCTACTTGAATTTCCCTTTCCCTCCATCTAATCCACAATTGCTTTTGCATTACTGCTCTTGATTATCAGCTGTGCAATAGACAACACTTAGTTTGTCTCCTACTTCATGCCAGAACTACGACCACGAAACTAATGACTTTAGACTAACTTTGCAAGCTTTTTACTACCAATGGGCTCACCATTTTGCACGCACCAATATGTGGACCTCAGAAGCTGAGAATGCTTGCTGGCACCGAGACTTTATGAACGCTAGAGATTCTCATCACCACGTGACGCCATGACTCCTTCATCCATGAAGGAAAAGAGATTCAGTGGTGGGTTGTCAGGGAGTTACTGCTGTTCTCCTGGTTCTGCTGTCATCATCATGAATCTCACTGAGGGCACGGCAACCAAAATACTCAGACTGCTGCCAAAACACTATAACAGTGGGGGGGCCTCCATGCCGGGGGACAAGTTGGAAGTACAAATCCCAGGGCTGTGAGTCCGGAGTTCGCATCCCGTGTCTTTAGGTTTAGGCAACAAAAGTCAGGGTATATGCCTGAAGTTAAATTCCAGACCTTTTAAGACCATTCAACATATTTTAAGACGCCAACGCCACAAGTTGTAACTGGTTATTAGCCACACACCGTAACTTTGTTTAAAAATGTATTGTACTGTACCAGTACATTTATTTTGCGATTGCAAAACTTAATTTGACCTAATTCAGATCAGCCGGGAGGGAACAAAACTCAAGAGAATAGAGTAGCGACCAACCCAAAGGCAAGGTTTATTAAAAGTAATAATAGTCACATACTCACACTCACATTAACAAAACATTTTCATTTTCAAACATTTCTATTCGGCCTAAAAAATACACAGTACAGAATTCTGTATTTCTTTCTCTCTCTTTGCTCTTCACGCTGTTTTGAAGTGGGTGGAGTTCTGTTGGAGCAAGGTGATGTTGTGTACTTCTGTGCACCAATCAGAGTTTAGCAATATTTGGATTCAAATCTGATTACAGCTGTATGTAGCCAGACCACTGTTAATCAAACGTGATCGTGTCCATTCCTGTGAGAGCAACAACAAGTGAGCGACTGCTGTATGTGCTGACAGCATGTTGAAATCAACACAGTATTGTGGAATCGCAACTTTGCCGCAGAAAACATGTCTGGATGTAAGTAATGTCATTCCTGAACCTCGCAAACAATACAGACGCAGGCCTATCAAGCCATTCAAACATATGCCCTGGATTTTAATGTGATATGAAAAGGGTGGATCCTCATATCCCCTCCATGCCTGACACTGCTGCCGCCGTCTACCTGCCAGCCTCTCTGAGGTAGGGGGAATATTACATGGCTCTTTTTTTAATGTTCTCTGTAAATCCTGTGGGGAAATTACCCAAGCCCGGTCACCACCGTTTGTGACAGATGGAAAACCTTTCCAAAGGGATTATGATGCCCTAGACTTGCTCTCGTTCTCATTTCTTTTAAAGCCCAGGTATCAGTTATCTGTCAGCCGAGCTCTGGATTGCCTCGACAGAGGTGCACATGTCTCGGCTCGCCCCTCACCGGTGAGCGGATGAAATTCCGCGTTATGACCTCTCTGTCTCTGCCATTCACAGCTGTCAGCCAACACAATGACAGGATGGCAACATTTGAAATGCACCCTAATAGTGCCCTGTTGGGCCTTGTTACCACTATCACCCCTAACGAAAGAGAAAGCCTAAGAAAAGGCTTTATAGCCTATCGGTAGTGTGCCACATTCACAATTGCCTCTCGAAATGAGATGAACTTTTCAGTACACATCTGGGATCTCACAGTAAGGGGAACTTGATGGACTGCTCTATTATTGGAGATGTTGTTGACTTTTCTTTTATTGAGATATAATGTACTGAAGGGAAAGGATAGTTCAAGCGTCAATGGGTGTGATTCCAGGTCGTTAAGAGCGTTTTGCTTGAATATCACACATTTGGTTTGGTTTTATCTTATCATAATACAAAATGACAAACGATATTAATAATACACGAAACAAAAACACAGATAGCCATTATGAAGAACACAGATTCAGTAGAGTATGGGATACTGTATGCAAAAGCAAGCAAACAGACAAACAAATATCATAGGATTTAACAAAATAAAGTAAGCATGGCATAATAAAAACACAAGTTAACGTTATTTCCTCCATTGTCTTGATATTATTATAGTAAATCTAATCAGGAAGTATTTGCTTTCTGCTTTTCCATGTGGAAGTGCTGTTGACAGTTAATCAATATACAAGTGTCCCTCCTCACTGAAAATATTTTCTTGGTTTTGCACTACGTCCTAACTGTTTCTCCTTTGTACTGCACACCCACGCAGTTCCAGTGCAGGGAAATTAAGGCAGAAGCACAATAGACGATCTGTCAGGGAATGAATGGAAATGGACCGGTATATAAACTACAAGGCTGATGGGGAACGGGGGGAAAACAGGCGTGCAGGTAGGCGGAGGAGGAGAGCTGATGGGAAATGGCAGAAAAAGAGGTTACTACAGGGCAGGAGGGAGCGGCAGGATCCAAAATGACTTAATTTAACTATATTATTGCTTAGTATCAGGTGAAAATCTAATGCTTATGATTACGTGTCTCTAGTGTGCATCGCCTTATTTCTCAGTTGTTCTCCTCTCTTCTTATTCCACTAACTTGCCTATCACATACAGGGTATATGCAGGAATCCTGAAGTGACATTCCTTTTAAGACCTTTTTAAGACCTTTTCATCATATTTTAAGACGCCAGAAAAAACGCCAGAAGTAACACATCTTCATTTTTTTTTCTTATTTACAGTACTATACCAGTAGTATAGTATTTTGAGATTGCAAAACAGTCTTAGTTTGACCTAATTTCTAATTAATGAGAGGGAACAAAACTCAAGAGAATAAAGTGGTGACTAACCCAAAGGCAAGGTTTATTAAAAGTAATAATGGTCACACTCTCTCACCCACATTAACAAAACATTTTCATTAACAAACATTTCCATCCATCCATCCATTTTCCTCAGCTTATCCGAGGCCGAGCCTTTTAAACATTAGCCATAAATTATATTAAATCATACAGGCCTAGACAGTCTGCCCGAATCTATGTTCCAAATAACTCGTACAATGCCAATTAAAATGTTTTAATACTTTTCAAAGGGCTTAATTTCAGCTAGACTGATTTAATACCTTTTTAATACTTTTTAAGACCCAGCGGATACCCTGACACAGTTTAACAGCAAAACATTCGAAACTGAAAGCTGAAGCACTGTCGACGTTTAAAGCTCCGGACGTCGTCGGCCACGTGGTGCTCTTCATGTGACACAAGCTCCAACACGATGCATTGAAGCCGTGCGCATCACAGTACGTGCTATCAATCCGACGTCACGTTAGAGTCGGGCCATCGCTTTTGAACAAATGCGGCCAATGAATCCTTTAAATATTTTAATTAGAAACAAAGTGCCTTGCTGAAGAGCCTTTCAGCGTTTTACTGCTTCTATGAACTGTAACCTCCTGCCACCCCCCACAATGCCACTGTGGTGTTGTTTTGTTCTGCCCTTTCGTTTTCTGTTTGAACTTATCCGTCTAAGGGTAAAAAAAAAAGAAGCCATTATTTAACTTGCTGTGACACACAAGCATGAAGGAAAAGAAGATACACTTATCCACGTGAACACCTAGGGGTTAGGAGACACAATTCAATGCTTGAGGGGGGGGAAAAAATCTTTAATTTAAGTCTGCGTTTGCTGTTCTTGTAAGCACTCGCTTTTTGTACAACATGATACTCCCACTGGTTTTCAGACGCTAATTCTAGACTACCCACAATAATAGAAAGAAATAAAACCTCATTTCCATATGTTTCCCCCCCTCATCCCTGCACTGGCTGAGAGTAGAGACTGCACTCTATATATTCATTGTCTGCAGCTTCACCAGGGCTTTGGGTATATACTTCCTCACATCTTTGACATTCATATAAATGACATTCTCCTTTTCAGTGGCATAAAAACTCCAAGGTCCTTTTCTGCTCTCCCCTTAGCTCCCAAGACAAGGAGAGGTATCCACGAGGAACTGTTTAAATAACTCATTTGAAGAAAATATTAATTTGCACATTTTGTAAGTCTGTGTAGTTAATACCCAAATGCTATCGTTTAAAGAGCAAATACATGTGTCCAGTTTAAAGTAACAGTTTTGGGAAATACATTTTTTTACTCTCATTTTGCCTAACTACTACAGTACATATTTGTACGTAATGGTCTGAAACAGAACAGAAGCGTGCAAAGACTGTTAGCCTTCTCTGGCATTGCATTTTAGGTTAAGAGCCACGGAGCAAGATTTGAAGGAATAGTTAACCTTTTGGGAAACACGCTTATTTGTTAGCTATTATTACACTCTGTCTTGTTTGTTTAATTTGTACAAAAATAGAAATGTAAAAACGAATCAAGTCAAATTTTCAATTTTAGGGAGACTTCTGCTGTGAGGTTTTCTTGGCAAACAACAATTTATCATCCTGGAAACTTTACAGCGAAGTCGAGACTCTGGGAAGTCACATGGGCACGACTGGAGGAAATAATTCCAATACTTTAATCCTTGTAAAATCACAAATTGTCACTTTCACATTATCGCAATTAGTGATCTTAGCTGGGCATATTTTTCAAATTCAGACAGAGCCCGACTGTTGAGCTAATGGCCTCCTGGATCAAGCTCCGTACATACGTACACAGACATGAGAGTGCTATTGATGTTCTTGTCTCACTCCTAAACTCACAAAATGTCAAACTCAGTTACGACTCAAAAATCAAAGAAAAGTCCCAAACTGTTTCTTAAACAGCAGCAGCAAATGAGTTCTCTCTCCAGAGTCTGGAATCATTAGAACTTACTCTTCCTTTGGATCTCTGGGTAAGTCTTAAATATTTAAACTGTTAATTCTTGCTTTCATTTGAGACTGCCATCATGGGGACATTTTGTTGCGCATGTTTTATTTATTTTAACCTGTTTATATAACCAATATTGAATATACTGTATTCATTAATTTGACTGACAAATAGCATTTGTGGTACATTTTAACAATTTCTTCCTGCATGTCACTATCTAATTGAAATACATAATGATTCATATTTAAGGGAAAAGTCAGATTATCTAATGAGTACACCCCAAAAAAGCTCTGATTTTGTGTAAAAAAAATTAAATAATTTTAACTGACCAAACCTCAGAAAAAGGGGGAAAAGAAAGCAGCAGGGAGGGTAATCTTTGAAGACAGGGTTGTAATTTTGATAAGTGAGTCATCAAAGATAGCCGTTTAATCCCTGATCTGTCCCAGACAGGAAGAGAGAACTCTTTTGATCAGGAAATGAGGCCAGCACAGGGCCTCCAGAGAAATACCCAAATCCATTTTGGGGATTGAAGTCAATTCTGGGAATGAAAAGATCAGCAAACTATCTATTTGTCAAATGCAAAGCCTGCGGTTATCTAATTAAGTAACATACAGTATCCACAAATGGGGCTTTTGCTGCAGCAGTAGCCGTGTCTCTAGGTGAAGTTTTTAGAAATTCAAATTTTGTTCACATTTTAGCCATCAAAGGATAAAAAGAACAACCTGCCAGCCAGTTCCTCGAGAGAGGTTCACGACATCAGGGAAGCCCGGGGATTCGGTAGAGGTGCAAGTGATGTTCATTATTCGCTCATCAGAATCTGTGTCCTTGAAAAGTCCACAACTGGCTGGTTATGTTTTGGTTTTGTTGTATACATGCTTTATACTATTCACTGTTATGCAGCCATCACTCTCTCACACACAAAAATATCACAGCTTCGACGGCCGTCCTCCATTATTGAAGAAAGAGGGAGAAAAACTGCAGGTGGTTGGCGTTTAATATTTAAGAGGCTTCGCTGGTATTCCAGCACCTGTCTTGCATACTGAACAAAATCTGAGGATTTCTCTGCAGACCTGGCCTACGAACCCTGTGGCCTCCACACCGCCCTCCATCCCACAAGAGCCCCTTTCCACCCACCCACCAACCAACCACACATCTCAAACTAACTCTCTCAACAAAGCCTGGTCGGCACCCAAACACTTCGCCTTCATGCTTTATTCATTTTCCATAACATGAGCATCACAAGTAAGTGTCTGTCTGTCTGCCACTCTTCGGATTCTGGGATTAATGTAAATCCTGACAAACAAAGAGGATTCAGTAGTGGATGATAATGGAAGGGTGCTACTGCATTATAATATTCATTAGATCTGTCTATAACCAAGGGACGGCTGCCTATTTCAGCTCTGATGTGACGTTTTGTTTCTGCGGGAAACAATGCCTCCTCCAGAGGCCGTGTAGAGATAGAGGTTTCCTTGTTCGTCTGGAGAAATGTTTGTCGTGATTCCTAGGCATTCTTTTTCAGACCAATCAGCTGCAACACTTTTGCGCCAACATTTGGGGGAGATATGCTGGCACGCTCCCTTAGGACTCCCGTTCCTCCCGTGCTTGTCCTCTCCGAGGCTCTCAGCAGGAGGAGATGCAATGGCAAAATAAAAAGAGGTGTCGCGAGGCGTCACTAAATGCATGGGGACTCTGCTTGATTGCTTCGCTCTGGTACGAGGGGCTGTTCTCATGTCTGTTTGGTGCCTATCACTCGCTGCTGGTTTGCCTCATCATAAATAATGCAGTCTCCATCCTGCCCACCCAACGAGCACCTAAACGAAGACAGCCTGCATTGCAGATTCTCCGAATGAGAAAGGTTACTTCAAGGAGCACGTCGAACCCGAATGAGAAAACAACAGGAAACGTTTGACGAGGACGCCTCCGTTTGAGGGCGGTGTTTACAGATACGTGCATTCTCGTCGCAATGATGTGGGCGCGTGCTTGTGTGTGCACATGTATCTGCTTGCGTGGGTGGAATAAATAAAGGTACCATACATATCAGGGGTAGTATGGAGGGAGAACAGAGAACTCTATGGGTGAATACGTGAGCCTGTAGAATACAGTGGCTCTATCTCCAAAAATATCGTGTTTTAGGAGAGGGGAGATAAGATTGGCAGGAAAAAATATGTGATGACAGTTATCTTCCACATAAAAGTCTGCTCAAGCAATGCTCCAGAAAACTTGTGGCTGAGACATTCCAACAATCGCAAATCTGCTTCCCCTCTACTTTTAATCACCTGAGTTTCTGATGAAATACCTTAGCTGGAGGCATGTCAATGCCTGTTAATACCAGGAGTAAAGACAAACCAACTGTTCTCTGACTGCAGCATACCAATGAATGTCTAAACGTATAAACAGATGCCGTTGTAAATATTTGTAATCTATTCATAAATATGCGTAGATGCGGATATATTTGTGAGAAAGTGATTAGTAAGGGGTAATAAACATCTAATAAGCATCAGTGTCAATGTTAATACAGTCACTAATGAAAGGGTCACAGGCTTCTTAGTTTCTAATAAGTCATTAGCAACATCTGCAATGTTGACCGGTAGTAATCCATTAATAAAGTATATATCAGGGTAACAGTGGGTGATCGGGGTACATGTTATTTTATATTGAAATATCGATATATATATTCTTGAAAATGTATTAAACTGTTTATAGATCAAATAAGAAGCAGACAGAAATGCCTTGTTCTTGATCAATCCAGTGAATTAAATTTCATCACATTCATGCCAAAGTCATATGAAAAGCTAATATTGCCATTAAAGGGAACCGGCTCGTTCATTCGTATTGCCCCACAATGGCCTCGTACACCTAGAGATATTAAAGAGATAGCTATGAGGATATAAAGGGTAGAGCAAAATGTCTTTTTATATGGTCTCGCAGTACACTAAATACAGCAGAATAAAACTCATATGAATACAGTATTATGATACTTAATGTCTGCTCTTGACTTATTTAACTTGACAACTGCCGGTCCAAATTTTTGGCTTTCATCTGACAAACATATCTTCCTCATAGCCCTGCCACCGGTGAAAGGTGACTTGACTAAAAGACAAAAACACAAACAAAGATACAAAAATAACTGTTTATTATTAGGGAACGCCTTAAATGATAGGGAATCTCATATTGCTGTATAAAGACTGTAACTTTGAGAGAAGTATCTTCAACCTGATTTGACTAACTCAGACTGCTGAGGCCTCAAACAAGCTTTGATGGAATACACTTTAGAATAAATTTTTTACACTAAATCAGGACTGTGGATTTTGTGACCTTTTTTCCTTACAGTGGCATCGCATTATGGAGGAACCACTTAATAGCCATTATGGACAGGAGGAACAATTGCAGCCACTAATAACTCTTTCAATGTACATGCTGTATGGGCTGGTGAGCAGCCAGCGGTGTTTTTGCATTCAAAAAGACTTGAATGATTTATTACGGACCGGGTATTTATCTCACATCTTGAAGTAATATGAATTGTAGCAGCCTCTGGACCTATAGTCTCGCCTGAAACTCAACTGGATTTTCTCCGAGAATTGACTTGACAACTAAGGTTGTCTGGACTCCATCCCTGAGGCTACTGAAGCCATGCTGGCTAATTCGTGACTGTTATATAACAGCAGCAGTAGGTAATATTTCTTGTCTCACATTTATTTAGAAATAATATCTTTCCATGTTAAGTGGCTTAAGACAAGCAGGATAATAATCTCAGAAACAGCAGTGAGCCAATTTCTCTACCAGTCTAATTTCAAAGTGAAATGCCTGCACTTCAGGGGAGCTACTGTAGCGGGAACGAGAGGTTTGTTATCCACTGAGCTGGCTGGAGGTTTTGAAGATGTGATCTCTTCCCCCCGATACTACAGCAGCTTTAGCAATTGAGTTCAGTTTATGAGCAGCGTGAGTCCCTGTGGTTCATAACATCCCAATATGTTAACCTCAATGTAGGTTCAACCTCAACATACAGTAGATTAGACGTGGGTGAGAGAATGCTTAGTCAATGCACGTGCACACACACAAGTCAAGATAGTGGACTTTATGTTGTAGTGTATGCTAACCCCCTGAATCAATGTCGCCTAAGTGCACCTAAACATCAGCGAGCAGTCTCCACATCAAAATGTGTTACCCTCAATCAAAAGTAGATTAGGTAGAGGTCAACGACTACCTTGTCGGCTGCCAATGGTCCATGTTGGAAATAATGAACCGCTCAGAACACGACAGACACAAATAGTATGATATATGAGACTAACACTCTCAGCACAGTCTGTGCAGGCTTAATTGATAGTCAGGTGATTAATAAGGCAGAATGCAAGGAAGGTCCAATCAATTAATAGCTTGACGTTTGCGGGACTACGCCCACACTGCCTGTAAAATAGAGAGGTGCATGTAGCAGCGAACAAAAAATAATGAATGGCTGCTTGGAATGTAAATTAATGACAGTGGCAACTCTGTGCTAAACCGTGTTAACATGGGCCCGCCGTTGGTTTGTTATGCTCTGTTGACTGTCTCCTGAGTGCCTCTACTAGACATATTCAGCGCTACTGTTCTCTGTACAATCCAATTTATAGATAATTGATTCTGGGATACATTCCATCTACGTCTGCCTTCTGGGAAGTAGGCTAGTGGTCACACAACTACTGCAAAGACATGAATGTTGAGCCAAGAAACACTGTCTTGGCCTGATTCATCCTAATGATTTTCTTTGTCATTCCCCCTGACAATGGGATGTGATTTAATAAACTTTACAATATGCTCCAACAACTGACGCCACAGTTTCCCAGGAATCAGGCGTTAAACCTCACCAAATGTCGTCCTGGCAAAGATTGAGCTTGGCAAAGAGCAATTGACATGTTATGGTCAGCTATTTTACATTTGTAATGTGAAATATAAACCCACCGTACGGACTGTAGCCTGCAGAGTATTTATCAGCATGTCAATCCACCAAAACTGTTGCAAAGAAATCTCAGCTCTCCCCTGCACCACAGCAAAAGAACCTCAGGGAATATGGGGACTTTTTGGCATGCCGTGCCTAATAAATGTCAAGAGGCTCACATGGGTTTGTAGACGTTTGAATCTAAACTTAGAGCTAACTGAAACAACACTTTTACCACAGAAGACAAAAATCACACAAAGGCTCCTCCAGTCTGTTACGTACAGGGTTGGGGGATTTTTTAACCTGCAAAACCAGCAGTAACTTTAGCCCCTTACTTTCAAGCTTGTTTTGTGACATCTCAAGCACTTTGATTATATCGTTATCAATACAATTATTACCCAAGGTGAACATTTTAATAAACCTGCAGCTGCTAGTTCATACAGCCACAATTAAAAACTCATCATCATCTCATCTTTCTAATGAAGCAAGAGGGCGGGATATAGTCTGAATGTGTCAATTGGTCTGTTGCAATTGGTCTGTTGCAGATGGGAATAGTTCACAGTTATCGCGTCGTTAGAGTTAAAATGTTAGCCTTGATCCTAAAAGAAGGCTTTTATCTCCTCTCAAATATTAAGGAGGGCTGCTGATGAACTGATATGTTGTTACGGTTAAAAATGACTTGTGCCATCCATCATGTTGTGAAATGTAGCACAGCTCCCAGAGAGCTTGGCGTGTTGCCCGCTTCTCACAGGGCAAGAGATGCCGGGCTCCAGCTGCTTATGTGCCCTGGTTTTGGTGCAGCTGAGGTGCCACCCGCTTGCCTTTGCATACCTGGCAGGAAATGGAAGTGTGCCACCCACTCAACATGACTTTTGACTCCAGATTCCAGCATGCAGTTGGTTGGTTATCTATCTATCTATCTATCTATTGAGAAATGAATAGAACTATATTATGATGTATAACAACAAAAAGCAGCCCTATGTGTCACTGAAATTGTTTAATTAATGAACACCCATACTCAATATTTCATTTTATATTTATTCCTCTAGACTTTGTCTTGGATCTGTCAATGGTTTTGCTTTGCCGTTCTACGCTAACAAAGCCAAGTCCAGGTACCATCAGTGCATCTTAACAGGTGTTGGTGAGCAGAGACAGGAAAAGCTGTCAGTGTTGAAGCACTGGGCTGTTTGTTTCAAGCATAGAGGGACCCGTGTGTGGCCCCTTAGGCACAGTTCAGTACAGTTAACCAATCAGTAACTGTACATTAGTGTAATTTTCCTCAACCTGAGTTTTACTGAGATTTCCAGCCTTCTCCAGGACTTCATGTTACAGGGTTAGGGTTAGGGCAAGTGCGACGTTGTACAGAGCAAGAACAGTGTGAGATTGCATTCTCTTGGCCAGTTGCGTTAGCCATCGTGGCAGATAGTATCCCACTAGCTTTTAAATGAAGTACATCTAACTTTGGAAACATGTTATGGTGGCAGCAATTTCACTGTGCAACACAACTGAGGAAAAACTTTGTTTTGCCCTAAACAACACCAGACCTACTTGGATCGCTGGGCAAATCAGAGATGTAGGCAGTGTGGGGCAAGACTGTTAATCACCATTTGATTATGATACTTATGTCGCTGTAACACCATTACCACCCAGCCATCCTGGTGTATTTCTAAGGGCTGGAAACCTGCAATAGTGTTGAGCTCAGACATTAGCTGCCACGAGTTATTGATATCTCCATCAACAGCTGCATCAAACATGTTTTCAGGGACAGCAGTGGAATTCAAGATATCAACAAGTTATATTTGGAGCTTATACTATATACGTGTATGTATACATAACATACTACCAGGAGTGGGGTTTGAACCCACGAGGGCTTTTGCCCATTGGATCTTAAGTCCAACGCCTTAACCACTCGGCCATCCTGGTGACACTTGCTTGATTCTTTTAACAGCAAAACATTGCAACACCAGACCTAATTGAATAGCTGAAGAAATCAGAGCTGTAGGCAGTGTTGGCTTCTGGTGGGGGGCAAGACTGTTAATCACCATCAGCAAGGTTTGATTTGCTTACGATACTTATGTTGCTGTAACAGTATTAACTAATTAGTATTAACATTGCATTGGTAAGTAATGGGGTAAGGACTCTAAGACTAATTGCAAATAAGAGTAATTGCAGTGAGTTTCTCAAATGAGCATCACTATCCCCGACACACACACACACACACACACACACAGACACGCACACATGGACACACCGCAGTGCTTGAACTAATTCCAAAGAGTGTTTCCTGACTCTCCCATCTCCTTCCTTACCCTGATCACTTCCTGTTCTAAGCCGCACTGCAGTGGCTTTGGCATACTCTCCAGAAAAGTGTCACATATTCCTTGTACACAGAGACTTTTATGTGTGGTAACAACCCACTCAAATTCACAACTATGTGAACAGCTACACTGTCATATGCCACCACAAGGTTGCTCAAGTTGTCACTTTAAAGGTGAAGTTTCACTCCAATTATCAGCAGGCTTTCTTGCTGACGCAATCACCAAAGATAAACAGTTATTACAACCTTCTCACCCAGACTCTACCATAGATGAGTAATGTTTGTCAGCGGCAGGTGAATTTTTGCTTTAATTATAGCCAGAAGCACTCTGAGATCTTTATGTAAATCGACCAATACCTGAAAAAACAACTTTTGGGTTAACTTTCCCGGGGAATTGGGAAGGTATCTAATATTTATACCCTCTTTAATTACATGCCATAATTACAACCTTGGCCTTAAGAAAGGCTTTGGAATAGACTGAATTAATTTGGCAGCCATAAGTTGTGCCTGCATGCTGATTCACTCTACTCCACCTCTGGAGAACAAATCTGATTAAATACTCTAATAATTCATTTACACCAGATAGGAATGCTTCACGAGACAAAGGGGCCTGGAGCTGGATGGAATAAAAACAGTGCTATTCCAAATCACCGACACAAGTGTGGAGAAAATCTAAACCCACGTATGGTTTGAAGCCGACAGTGTTGAAAAGTGACTTCATAGACCCGTTCTTTCTCCCCAGCTCATCTCTTTAGGTGTGGATGTTTCTTTATCCTCTCTCTGTGTCTGTCACTCCTTCTTTTTCTCTTTTCTCTTGACTTCACACACAAACTCACACGCGTGCAGAGCTGCTGATCCTGTCCCCCTCTGCGGACTTCCAACATGCAGCTGGGGTCACGGATGATTAAAGCAGTGGCAGGTGGACTCCACTTTGAAACTATCAATAGACCCCCGGGAGCTGAATCAAACAGCAAGCCCTCCATCTCTGTCAGCCCGAGCTCTCGGTGGCACTGAGGGAGAGGACATGCCGAGGGTGAGAGGGCAGGCTCCACCTCTGCATCCTCATCGTGCAGTGAAGCAAGCTGCTGGAAACCTGGGGAGCAGCTACGGAGGAATTCCTGACTCTCTGGTATGATTTCAGGTAGGCTTTGTGGATTCATTGAGCTGACCCCAAGGCCTTTGACCAGAGACAGCTGGGAGGGAGTCGGGAAGAGCCGCAGCATTTTTTATTCCCCCCACCTTAAACTACTGTAGTTGGCAAACACTGATATTCAATGAACTACTGTGTAATAGTTGTTGCTGCAGGAATCAAGGTGTAAAGATAAATTGGAAAGAAAATAAGCAAGCAAACACAGAAACACACAAGGTCCCCTGTCACAAACAAAGTGGGTCAAAGGTGACTTTGTGATTATTTGAATTACTCATTTGGGTTGTTCCTAACTTTTTAGACAAGCTAGCAGCAAGGCGGTCGGTCAGCCGGTACACCCTTATGGTCCCGTCTGAAATAACTCACCAACTATTAGATGGGTTGCCATGACATTTTGTACAGACATTTATGTTCCCCGGAGCATGAATCCTACTGACTTTGGTGATCCGCTGACTTTTCCTCGAGCATCATCATAAGGTTGACATTTAGTGGTTTTTGAGCAAAACGATCAACCGCTGTTGGATCGATTGCCATGGAATTTCTTACAGATGAACTGTAATCACTTTGGTGATACTCTGGGTTTCCCCTCTAGCGCCACCCTCAGCTCAAATATTTCATTGTCCAATACTTTGTTTTATGACCAAACTGATGACGTTCCCATCAGCCCCCCCCTTTGTGTTTAATGCTACTTTTCCAGATATTAGCACGCTATCACGCTAAACTAAATTGGTAAACATGGCAAACATTACTCCTGCTAGCATGGCTATAGACTCTGCCTTGTAGTATTATCTTCATAATCCACTAAATTATTGGAGAAATTGGGATATCTATCTATCTATCTATTCATTCTGCTTAGAATCCAAATGAGCGAGCGCAGTCATGTATGTGACTGTCAGGGCGGTATTGTAGTATTTCCAGGAGGAATGATTTAATGGAAATGTCAAAACCAGCAGTCGCTCCAAGCAAAGGCTGAACCCTCTGATGCAACGTGAGCCACTTTACCTCAGTGGGGATGAGGGACTTGTTGTCATTCAGCTCCGGTCCCGACCAAAATCTCGCCTTTATCAGAACAGCAATGGCATTGTCACATTTTAATGGGATTACAGGTCTTTCGTTGCATATTAATTTGCAAGAAATCAATATGGGCTGTGGTTCCATTTGGGGGCATTTTAAACACGTAGCTGCTTAGCGAATATACTGCAATACGACCGATGAAGAGCACGGATAAGGAGGTTTGGGCATCAGACTAGTATACCCCTGAAAGGGAGTGATGGAAGGAAGGAAAGAAAGAAAGAAGGTCAAAATGGACCCCTTGGAAAGGAGATGGTTCGTTCCAATGGGTTTATTCTTACATTTTGAAATAAAATGGATGAACAGATGATGGATGTACGAGTGGGGGGGGGGGGGGTGTATGACTAAATGTGAGGAAACAGGGAGGAAGAAGGAACCCAGTGGAAGCCCGAAATTAGTTTGTACTGTAATAAGCTGTTCCAAAGTGCTTTAAAGCCTCATTTTAATGAATAATATTTTATCCCCTTCATTGAAAGTCCCTACAGGGGAGCTGTCCATGGTGCTGAACATGCACCCGGGACATGCAATCCTTAACCCTACCCCTAGTCCTACCCCTAACCTTAACACAACCCTAACGCAGTTTACTTCCAACAAATCTAGAATGTAACAGCAGCCTTCCAGGGCAGCTGTGTGCACGTTTGCACTCCTCGTGAAAAGGTTTACACGCAACAAACAGAGCGGGTGTCTGTCTGTGGAGAATGTAAACGGCGACAGCCGCGGACCGCGCTGCTCAGTGGTTTGCAGCCTCCGTGGCACCGCGATGGGACGCGGACGCGGCGGTGACCTTCACGTGGGCGCGGTCGTTCTCGTCGCGCAAACTCCGCCGCAAACTAAAGTGCGCGTGCGGAGCGCGCTGTCACCGCGGCTGTGCGCCGCGCGGCTTGGCACCCGGAGAGGGGGACATCTGTGACTCTCTCGCCGAGGGGAGCAGACGCACCGGGCCGCGGCGGCTCTTCCAGCCCTGCCTCCAAAAACCACCGAGTAATTGCAGCAGCTACTCCGGACGAGGGACTTTTTTTCCCCTTTTCTATTTTTTTTGTCTTTGCAGGCGCAGCACCAATCCCCCCCCCACCCCACACACACTCTTACATGGAAGGTAAGATCTTTTTATGCTTTACTGCTGTACTGCTAATAATCTGTGCATGATCATACGCAAATAACCAGAAA
>JAVQJF010086726.1:0-15855 GCA_036023855.1 Gadopsis marmoratus
CAAGTGCAAGCAAGTGTTATTTTGGTGCGAGAGCACAAAATCTGAAGATGAAATTAATAAAGTATGCTCTCAAACTGAAAGAGCATGCTCTTGATTAAAGATAGGGATATAACTCCATAAATATTATACCTGCTAAACATCAACATGCATCAACTAAACGGAAGTGAAGCATTTAGCTTAAGTAGGCTTTCAAATGCATTTCAATCTAGATTAAACAAAGCCATGAATTAGGATTTTAGGATAGGATAGGGTGATTTAGGATAGAAGTGGAAAAGGGTGATCTTGGTCATTTTTGTTTTTTATGTGCTGAACTCTGAGAGCAGCAGGAAAGAGAACACACAATACAGTTGCATATAGAACGATAGTAGGAGTAATGGTATTGATGTTTAATAAAAATTTAAAAAATGTAATAAAAAAACAGAAAAATTTCATTTCCTGGGGGAAATGCGTGTGAAAGCTGAAATTAAATTTGCAAAATACTGCACAAAATGCACATATCTGAAATGTGAAATGAACTGCCAGAATTGGAAGCTGAATCATATCACCTGAACAAGCTAAGAGCTGAAATACAGATAAGTTGAAAGCTAAACTGTGATACTGTGATAATTATTTGTTGAAAAAATAGTAAAGGCTGAAGTAGTAGTAGTAGTTGTTTTAGTAAAGGCTGAAGTAGTAGTAGTAGTTGTTGTTTTAGTAAAGGCTGAAGTATCTATCATCACAAAGAGAGAAAAAACGGTGTGTGTGGATTTGAAAGTGTGTAGGTTTCAAGAGAGAGAGAGAGATATCAGGGACTCGCCTGCAGCTTTTTTGTAACCAAAAAAGTTACAAAAAACTTAATATTTTAAAAAGTAGAAAATAGCTTAATACAAGCATAAATGTCCTCAAAGATCATAGCAATATAATAATAGTAATACTAATAATAAGAGAAACAACAATAATAGCAGGAGCCGCTGTTGAGCAGGAACACATTTTAACCATGAGAGAGCCAGGCCAGAGACGCCTAAGTTGTTTTCGAGACAATCTAGAAGTATGCCGTGATCAATGGTATCAAAATCTGGATATAGGTCCATTAATAGAAGTACCAAAGTGGAATTTTAATCAATTCCAAATGTCAAAAATGTCATTTACCACTTTAGTCAGTGTAGTTTCAGTGGAATGATGGGCCCTAAAGGCAGATTGAAAAGATTCAAAAAGATTGCTGTTCCTTATGTGAGCCAAAAGTTGCTAAGACAACTCTTTCTAGTAAAGAATGTAAGGTTATAGGTGCAGATTCTTAAGTAGTGTCTTAAAGTTGGGCCAGTGCCAGTTATAAATGAGTAATATATAAGTAAGTGATAAATTAACAATATTCAGCATTGTAGGTCCCAGAGATGGCCAGAGTTTTTTTTAAAAAGCTTAGCTCTTAGATCTTAGATGCTGACCTTAACTTTCAGAAGCACATACGTATATATATTAAATATGAAAAAATCACTCCTGTTCTAAGATCGCTACATTGGCTCCCAGTGAAACAGAATAGTGTGTGGTTATTATGGTCCTAATTGATGAAATTCTCTTTCTCAGGAACTTAGGCCTGCCCCAGCTCTGTCTTCTTTTAGAAGCACATTAAAAATGCATTCATTTGCATAAGCTTTTAATTAGGTTTTTTCTACCTTACTTTTTTAACTTATTTTATGATCTATCTTCTTATTTTCTTAGTCTTATTTTAAATAAGTTTTATTGGAAATTAGTTGTTTTGTCTCATTGTCTTTTACTTTCTGTGTTGGGGTCAGATGTTGTGGTCAGATGGCCTAATTTTGATTGTTTTATGATTTTACATATGCAAGACCCTCTTGTGTTTTATTTGTTTATTCATTTTTACCTTTGTCTTGTTATATATCATCCCATTTCATATGAAGCACATTGAGTCTACTCATGACGTATGAAATGTGCTATATAAATAATCTTAACTCGACTAGCTGGAAGAGGGTCAAGGAGACAGGTAGTTGGTTTTGAAGCTAAAACCAGTTTACACAATGTCTTGAGAGTTAGTTTCAAATTTTTGAAGAACTGAGACTGGCTGGGATTCTGCTTGAGTGTATGACCTATTCTGCAGAGGTAGCTGGAGATAAGGAAGTCATTTTATGTCTTATCTATTTTACTTCAGAAAAGATCTAAGAAGTTGTGAGTGGTAACGGATGAGCAGTTGAGGGAGTTTAGGTACGGTATCAAACAGAAATTTGGGAATGTTGTTGTTGTCACCGATTAAGCAAAAGAAGGCTGTTTTCTGCAGCATTAAGGGCATGGCTGTAGTTCAGTGCACTCATGCAATGCGAGTTATGCTCCAGCCTCCTGCAGATCTGCTTACATGTTTCATCTGTAACAAGGTTGTAGACCTCTTTGACTGTCTATTTTTGGTAGAAAGAGGTGCAATTGAATCTAGAAAGGTATAAAAGGCTTTGTTTAAGTCACTAGTACCATTTACAACAGTCCCTGTTGCTGTCGAGAAAGAGCCAAGACTAATTTATTAAGTGCCGTTGAAGTTACTGGGCCAATGTGGCGAGTAGTAAAAACATTGGTGCCAACAATAACAGTAATTTAATTAGAAAGTTGTTTGACAATGCAGATGAGACGGAAGAAACATCCAGGACAGTAGCTCTCTGAACAGTCTTTACTTAGAGGGTCAAAGGCCTTATTTAAGTGAATATTGGAAGTCACCAATAACTAAGATGTCATCAGAGTAATAAGATCTGAGTTTTAATACCAGAGCCTTCAATGAAATAAATGTATTATCCCCTTTGGAGGTTAGATTGAAAATAGACTTAAAGCTTGAAGAAGATGTGAACTGTTTATCCTGCATGCACTAAGCTCACTTTTTTGTTTTTGTTTCTTTTGAATAACCAGCGGTAAAGCGGCTAATGAAAGAGGCTGCTGAACTAAGAGATCCTACAGAGCACTACCATGCCCAGCCACTGGAAGTAAGTGCACCACACGATACTGTGCTATACTGACCATATAATGTCGGTATTTGTACTGTATTACTTTAATTGAGGATCACCACAACAACATCCTTTCCCACCCTGTATGTGAAGATGTAGACTCAATACAAGAAGTTGGCACATTCCAGTTTCATCCAACTTTGGTCTTATTTTTATACCATAGTTTTGGCCATAATTTCAGTAAAAAAATAAGTAATTTTATTGGTGACATCACAAAATAAAAGTCAGGTGGTCAAGAAATTAGGAGCAGTGAAAGGATCACACCACCACCCCTTAAGCTTAAATTTAGTCAAACTTATTTGAAAGCGAAAACGATTGAGAATGATGATTTCCTAAACTGTTGTAAAAATCCATCACAGTTTACAGACCAACTTTATTCTACTGTACTTCCCGTAGTTGTATGCACAGTTTTCATGTACAATGAGGGACTATTACCAACAGTTCAGGTGTGCCACATTCATTTTTACCTTTTCACTTTTAACTCCAAATAAAGAGGTTTAAATAATCTGGCGGCAGCAGCGAAGCTCGTGTGCTGGTTGGTGATTAACTGGATTGTTTGATCCCAGGGTCCTACCTACTATTTACATGTTGAAGCAAGATACTGAACTTTACTGAATTTCTCCTGATGTGTGAAGGGAACATTTGTATGATACTTTGGACAAAAATGTCTGTCCAGACGTTTGGTTTCTTTGAACCCAATTCATGTTATTTGCATCAAAGCTTTTCAGTCATAATCAGTCAAATCTGAAAATGCTAGAATATGTGCAATATACTGGCTAAAAAAAACAAGGTTTAGGTGTATTTTACATTTACCTCACTGACACCATTACTGTAGCGTGATAAAGACCCTAATGATGAATATGTTTTCCTCTTTCATTGAGAAAAAATTAACCTCCGCTATGTGTGGCACAGCCATGGTCTCTCTCTGCCATAAAAAAGACTCTATTAAGATGAACTTTACCAAAAGAGTCATGTTCAGCATGACCTCCTCCCCATATAAAACATGACCCAACTGGACTCAGGGATAACATTAAAAGAAAGCTAAGTGATGATCACCCAATTTACGACAGGCCAGTAGTAAAGTAGTCTTAACGCTCCCCTATTCCAGGATATGGACTGAAGATTCAACACTCTAAACTCTTGGCACAAGAACAAGGGAACTAATTTTGCCGTGCCATAAATGTATATAGATTGATATGTTTAACTAACCCTCTGCAAGGTACTGGTGTTTTGTTTAACATGATTTTGATGCAGGTATAATAAATCCTGAGCCAACAGTTTACACCTATTCCCTAATCCATAAAAAATAAACATGTGATGTCTAGTTTTGTTTAATAATTAATGAAACAGAAAATGTCAATAAGCATTTACATAACAAGTAAATTGATTTACTGCCTGATAAAATCTCTGGGTGCAGATTGTTGTGTGTGGGTGTTAGCCAACACCCTCTGCATCTCCCCCTCCTCTTTTACATTCCTTTAGCAGAGATCAGAGATCACCCATTTTTCACATTTAAAACTTTCAGCAAATAAACATACAGTTATTCCTTTACACAGAAACAATCACAAATGCATATGTCAGCATAGCATCATCAACAGCACTTCATTCACAACACCGGTGCCACACACACACAACAATAAAATCTGCTGTTCTCTGGGATCTCACTTGTTTTCTTTTTACTTGTCAGTGGGGGAAGTAGGGTTTTTTGTCATTAGTGTACACTTTATGCATTTCCCTATGGACCTGAGTTTCACCATCAGCTTTAACCATATCAAGATATGCATAAGCTTGTACAAGGAGAGAATCGATTACATTGTCAACATAACACACAGTAATGCCAACCAGTTGTCTGCCGTTATCTCCCCAAATATGCCTTGTATTTGTACTGTCTATGACCATCCCCATAAGGAGGCCTTCCTTCCAGACAAGAACTATTAGCCTGCAGCTAGCCACCAGCTCAAACGGGCTCAGCTAACACAATCTTAGAGCTGCTCTGTCTTACTTCACAACCATGCTATTGTTTTCCTTATGATAGTCACAATAAATCCTTCTGACCTCACAGCATATTGCTGGCTGACTAGATAGAGAGGTGCTGGCTCTTCAATTAGTCTCTTGTCTTACTGTCTCCATCTCCATGCATCAGAAAATCCATGACAACACCCGAATCCACGCATCAGTGATACTGGATGTACTTTTCAGCCTGCTGTTAAATTAATGTTTAAGGCTCAGAATGTCTCATCAACATGATTCTTATATCCCTATTGGCACTGTCAGTGGATATGTTGGCACAACAAACAGCTATTGGGATTATTCTCCACAGAACACATCACTGTCATTGTTGTCACTTCAGACAGACATGAGGGTTGGATCTTTCCTGATGAACACATGTCTGTAGTATGTGCTCAATGTACCATTCTCTCTTTCTGCAGGATAATCTCTTTGAATGGCACTTCTCTGTACGTGGGCCCCCAGATTCCGATTTTGATGGTGGGGTTTACCACGGCAGGATTGTGCTTCCCCCAGAGTACCCCATGAAGCCCCCCAGCATCATCCTCCTCACAGTAAGACACAGACAAAGTCCAACTCTGTCACATCCAATTATTCTTCTGTTGAAGCGGGAAGACGTCAAAATGGATAATCAAAGAGTGGCTAAATGTCATTTAACCCTCAGCCATTTCTGGATGCAGCACATGTACGGTAGTCATAGTTGTCAGATCAAAGGCTGGGCAGAAATCACACTGTCGAAGAGAATTGCAGTAGTTTTGTGAGAACATGAGACTGTCCCATGATATTCATGTATGCTGTATGACACCTGCACTAATGACAGGCTGATAAAAGCAATTGTTACTCGGCCACTTCTACTAGAACTCAGAATTGTTGTGACATACACTTTTTCATTGTATCCAGCCACTTTTTTTATCTTTCTTTTTCAGTTATCATTAATTGTTTGAAAACTCTTACTTTTGCAGAATGGTAGCATGCATTTACTTGTTCCGCACTCACGTCTGTTTCAAACTTTCATGTTAGTCTGCTTATCATAACTTTTTAGAATGTATGTTTGATTATTTTAACTCCAACCACATACTCCCCTCTACCTTCTTTTTATTGCCTTTCCTCCTAGCCAAATGGAAGATTTGAAGTTGGGAAGAAGATTTGTCTGAGCATCTCTGGCCACCATCCAGAGACCTGGCAGCCCTCTTGGAGCAGTATGTATCCTCAAGAACAAGTCTCAAGTTCTATACATGTAGCTCTTTCTTTCTCCGACAACAGGTCAATGTTTAGACTACGCTAAAACATTGAGAAAAGTATTAATATTGATTCTTATTATTTGTAGAGCTGGAAAATGTAATCAATCACAGAGATTTATAGCAAAAGTATGGAAAAGTATTCATGTTCTGTACTTATGTAATGGTAAAAGTACATAACTTATATAGTGCTTTTCAATCTTAACGGTTCCAAAAGTGCTTTTACAGATTGGTCTCATTCACACAGACGTTCACAGACCGAACCATCTTAGGGTTCAGTGTTTTGCCCAAGGACACAAAGATTAATGGAGGACCTGCTCTACCTCATCAGCCGCCCACATGTCTCAAGATATTTTACTTACATGTTCTGAAGAGGAATTTTGAATGACAGAGTGAAGTGACAGTGCTGTCCATTATTATCATAAACCATATTACCTTAATTCTCAAATTAATGCCAATATTCAGATAATGTGCCCCCTAAATGTCTGTTTGTCTGCCCTGTGATTGACTGGCGACCAGTCTAGGGTGTTCCCCCGCCTCTCGCCCAATGATCTGGGATTGGCTCTATTCTGATATGCACTGGGTAATGTGTTAGGAACAAAAGGATGCCACATCGTTTGATGGATATGAAAATGATCAACATACAAAGGGCTGAATTCAAAGACACCCCGAAAATCAAAGTGAAAAAATGATGTGGCAGGCTAGTCCATTTTGCTTAAATGTCAGGGATCTACCACACCAGGCAGGACCCCAGGTGCAGCCTGGCATAGTGTACCTGAACATCTGTGCCAAGTATGGGCTAGAAGTCTCGAGGTCACAATGGGACACACCTCCGTAGGTGGTTGAGAATGACCAAGCTAAGATCCTGTGGGACTTCCAGATACAAACTGACAAACTTGTGATGGCGAGCCGACCGGACAATAGTGGTGGACAAACAGCAGAAGAAGGCAGTAGTGATAGATGGAGCAATTAGAAGCAACATCAGGAGTAACATCAGGAAGTAACATCAGGAAGAAGGAATACAAGAAGCTCAAGAAATACCAAGAGTTGAAAGAAGAGCTAGAGAAGACGTGGAAAGTGAAGGCAACAGTGCTCCCCATGGTAATCGGAACACTCAGGGCTGTGACCCCCAAACTGTGGCTCCAACAGATTCCAGGAACAGCATCTGAGATCTCAGTCCAGAAGAGTGCAGTACTAGGAACAGCTAAGGTACTGCGCAGTGCCCTCAAGCTCTCAGGCCTCTTGTAGAGGACCCGAGCTTGAAGCAGGAATAGACCGCCCAAAGGCGGTCATCTTTTTCAGAACCTAAGAGGACAAAGGTTTGAAAGTTGGAACTGAAGAGACCTATAAGACACACTTACTGCATTTATCAAAGTAAATGTGCTGGTGATTCTTGTATTAATCAAAGTGTACAATTAACTTCACTGGTGAAAATGACGAACTTTCTGCTCTTACTTTGATTTTTCTGGTTACTTTATTCAAATAACACTGAGTGAAGTCCAGTTTATCTAATGGGTTTTTATCTCAAACTGCACTGCAACTACATCATTTGACAAGGTGTAGAGCACCGATATCCACTATCAGTCTCATCAGCTCAGTTTGAAAAGGGGAAAATTTTCTCAATCTAGTGAAGATGCTGTAGTTATATCAGTATTTTACTGGTAAAGAAATGTTACAATTTGTCAAATAAAATAGAATGAATTCCAACGCTCAATAATTCAATTCTGCCATATTATGTCCACTTTGGCAGTGTGACAGATTGAAAGTCCCTCAATTATCTCATGAAATATGCAAATGAAAGGTTATTCCAGTAGAACCATGGAATAGATCTTATCCCAATTTTGAGAAACTATTTCAATTGAAGTGATCCAGGTTTCTGATCAATGTACTAGGGTAGGGGGCAGGTGCCTCCTTCCCTTGAGTTAAATTGTCATTGTTAGGTGGTAAAACAATGATAATTATAAAAAAAAAAAAGCTATGATAATGATTAAAAAAAGCTATAATGTGCAAATTGGAAGTGAATGTCTTACATTAGTAATGGAGAGGATACATTGTATTGTTTCTTCTATCTTCAATTATTGTTTATCAGATATTGATGGCAAATCAAGGAGAGCATTAAATAAACTGCTGCAATAACGCAGTACAGAAATGACAGAGAGAGGTTGAGGTCAGACACACTTGGATCTACAGAGTGTATAGTTGAAACATGCACCACTACAATTACAAGAGAAATAATACAAATGTAACACAACAAGCCCCCTCCATCAGAAACCTGGATACAGTTAGAACCATGTCTGCAGGAAGCTGAATAAAGACTTCTACGTAAATATCACATCCCAAAAATTAGGAATACCAGGAAAAAGGCCCTTGGACATAGAGGGCATCATAAATAAATGATGTGAAAATGCTAATTGCTTTTACTTATTTTTTTGAGGTACTGTTGCCATGTGGGGCATCACTTGTGAGTGGCTGAACCTGTCTCATTACAGGCAAAAAGAGAAACAAAATCAACCTCGGAGCAAATAAAATAAATGCTGCATTTCAGCAACAGAAATGTAATCTTTATGTGTATCCATTCAAGCTATCCTATAGCGTGAAATGATCAGATTCTGACCAACAAATTGATGTTTTGTGTAAAAGGGCCTTAACACTCAAACACAGAATAGTAGTGGGAATGTAATGTTGTCAGAGTCAGTGTTTGGTAGTTATTGCAATAAAATCCAATGTGTCCAGTCCAGTCTTTATAGTAGGCTTATCTTTCAAAGACATTCAAATATACTGTAATGGTCTTCCAGATGCTTTATTCAGTATATTGGATTGACTAGAGCACAGACAAAACACAGCCAGCCATTACATAGACACAAACAAACTGCTGACCCTGACCATATTGCAAAATGCTTCCGGTGCCAGCTGGAGGATGTGTGAACCACCACTCGGATGGTGTAAATCCAGGCTTACACTCAGAAAACAAAGCATAATTCCCACTTATGTAACACAGTTGCTGAACATGACATTTGCAGCCTGTCATGTAATTTAACCTTCTCTGTTTTACCCAGCAATGTTCAATGTGCTCCGTTTTAAATTTTTCTCATCTCCTCTTTGGTTTTTTCTTCTGTTGCCATTTTCTCTTCCAGTTCGAACCGCCCTAATAGCTATAATCGGATTTATGCCAACAAAAGGAGAGGGAGCAATAGGATCTCTTGATTATACCCCAGAAGAGAGGAGGGCCCTTGCCAAAAAGTAAGATGTGGTTATTTAAAATCTTTGTTTACTCTCTGCAGAGCATGTGTTGTGTATCCACTGCTGTGGATAGAGAGTGATAACAAGGTGAGTATGGGGAGTGGTGCGGAACATTGTGTATTGTATAGATGATATGATCATGCATGGTAGAAAACAGACACATAGGTTGAGGATATGATCAGTTCCAACATTACATGCATGGTGCTGGTTAGATGGCATTAACACAGCAAACTCCATGCAAGCATGTAATGTAATCAGCACCTGAGTGTCGGTAGACATACCTTTCCACTAATATCTGCCTAGTCACAAAGGGAAAGGAGCATGCTCGTGCCAGTCCTGGTATTGCAAGATGACAAATTCATTATCGCCAATATGCCTAGTCTCTGGAGGGAGCATGAATGGGCATTTTGCTTTTCATTTCACACCACATTTCCCTCGAAAAAAATGTTGCAGGAGAAGGAGAGGCTCCAGCAAAAGTTGCTCTTTTATTAGCAGATGAGACAGGTGTCTTGATCAGCTGTCTGTTTCATTTGCATGTGTAGATGAGAGAAACAGAAAGACACACTTTGCAATAATTATAATATAATGCTATAATATTTGCTTATTTATGCCTTCTGGTGCCCATGGTGATTGTGTGTCAGAGAAGGGCTCTGCACAGCAGGAAAAGGATGTGTTTTCAATGTTTGCCAATTTTGTCACTGTTGACTGCCAAAGCAGTTAGACTTCAAATGAACTGAGATGTACGATGTACGATGTACGATGTACGCCTCCAACCTCGTCCAAAGGCAAGACTTTTTCAAATACCCACTCACGAAGGTCAGGCGTAAAGACAGCCTTCAGAACCTCCCTTCTGTGTCCTACTGTCTCCCCAATCTTTCTCAAGAACCCTGTATTTTATGCATATTATTGTAATTTTGACTTGATTAATTATACCACAGTGTACACTTATGGACAGTCTGTCCTTGAAAATATTAATGGTGTTGCACTCAGTTGTACACACAGCATGCTATGGAAATAGAGAAGAATGAAAAGAGAGATTGTCAGGTTGTCTGTTTTGGAAAGTAACAAACATGGTCTGATATAGATCCCTGATTACACCATGGGAAAGGGAGTTTTACATACTGTTAGACGATCTGACAAGCACTTTGTTTGAAGCACACAGATGCCGTAAAACCTTACTGCCACTAAACTATACCAAATTAATTTAATTAAATTGCAGGAACAACACTTCTGAATCAATGATTGAGACAACTTCTCAAACATGCTGCTGTCCTTTTAGTATGTGTCTCAGATTTTTAAAACCACATCTCTTTTGGCATTTCTCTTTTAAGCTCAGGTGTGTTCTTGATCAGAACCTATGCCTAAATTGGTTCAAACAGTCATTCATTTGAGCAACCATCAACCTACCATAGAGCCTGTCTGCATGGCATCCGCTTTTGGAGCCTGCCTGTTTAACCTGTCATAGTCCAGTGATATGGTGCCTGGAGGCGTAAGAGGTCATTCTTTGTGCCTTTCTTCCCCAGCTATATCTTAACTTCACTTAAATATAATCAAATTTGGCTAATTTAATACCATAAATGATCTATGTATCCAAATGTATCCATGCCACCTTAGCCTGAGGAGCTTCACAATTATGATGTGGTGTTCCTCAGAGCACAATTCATCCCTTCTATGATGTCCATCATCAGTCCATTAGTCCATCTTTTAACAACTTTTATGTATTGCATTTTTATGTTTTGTCAAAATCACTGCATTAAGCTACTCTGTTCATTCTTCTCCTACCAATATTGCATTGAACCCCACTGTGAGGACTGACATAAGGGTGTAAAGCTGCATGTAACGGCCCTTTATCCCCTAAAGGGCATGTGAATATACAGTACCACAGGTGATGAAGGTAAGATTAACCAAAAACAGCACACGCAGCCAGGCAGTTATTATATGCAAACGGTGGTTTATTACTCCGCAAAACACACCAGTTCACTCAACATATAGGCAGAGAGACTCCGATAACAGAAAGTTTATCAGGTCTTCTCTTCTTACTGTGTCTTTTCCTCTTTCGTTTTCCATATCGTTTTCCTTGTTCTTTGTCTCGTTCTCCTCTTATCTTTCCTTCTCCCTTCCTGGTCCGTTTTATACTGGCTGTGTTCCGTGATTGATTTGCCTTGGCAGCTGCCAAGCGGTTGTAATCGGTGGACGGCGATATACACCCCGCCCACACACCACTGACAGGCCGCAGTCGCTTGATCAGCTCGTCGACCCGAAGCATCGGATATTTCGAAAGTCGTTGCGGAAGTATTCCGACCCGTACGGTTTGGGAAACATCACAATGGGCTGGACCAGGCATCTTTTTCACCTCTTTGGTGATGGTCTCTTGCTTGGCCTCGGAAATGCGGTAGGGACGCAGCCTCACCATCGTCCCAGGGTCCGTTATGATGTCGGGCTGCATGACCTTGGTGCGGCGGAGAACACGTCATGGTGTTGTAGGACCAGTTCCTGCAGATCGAGGCGGTGGGACGGGGCCAGCTGCAGTCCCAGAGTGTGGGTGGGTGTTGGACGTTTCGCCAGCAAGGCGGGCGTGGGTACAGGGTCGGGCAAAACAGAGCACGGGAAAAGTTCATGGGGGGGAAACAGAAACATGATGTAATCCAAAGACAAACGGCATAACATCGGGGACAAGCAGGCAGAGAAACACAACAACGACAATGTACCGACAAGAGACAGGGGAAACACTGGCACGTAGTCTCTCTGGACAGGCAGTCATAGTCTCTTGCAGAGCGCCGAAACTCATCGCCTGTTGCATTTGGGACTGGACGAGCTGGGCCAGCAAGTTCTCCATAATATAAGCACTGGCGTATGTGGCTGGGGTGAATCTACGGCGGCTGGTCGGCACCTGTGCCCACAAATGTGGCAGACCAGGGGCCGGAGGTCAATTTCACCCAAAACAGCACACACAGCCAGGCAGTTATTATATGCAAAGGGTGGTGTATTACTCAACAAAACACACCAGTTCACTCAACATATAGGCAGGGAGCCTCCAATAACAGAAAGTTCATCAGGTCTTCTCTTCTTACTGTCTTTTTTCCTTTTTCGTTTTCCGCGTCGTTTTCCTTGTTCTTTGTTTCGTTCTCCTCTTCTCTTTCCTTCTCTCCGCCTGGTACATTTTATACTGGCTGTGTTCCGTGATTGATTTCCCATGGCGGTGATACACCCCGCCCACCACTTGTCCTCTCCGCCTGACAAGCCGCAGCCGCGCCAATCCCCCTGGGCCACCACAAAGGTGAAAACAAACCTGTCAGCTGAGGCAGCCAATACAAACGGACAGAGATACCCTAAACATATGCATACAGCTTTAAACGGTGGGTTTTCTGCTAGTTTGTTACAGGACTCCTACATACACAGCCCTGAAAACTATCGCCAGCGCATTCTGAAAGTTTATATATTTTCATAATCAATGGTTCCAAATTACCATTGGCCTGGCAACAGGTGACGGAAGATTTTTCTTTGGCAGATAAATCAAGGAACCACCCTCTGTACAAGCTGCTAACTTTTAACATTTAAATGCCTGAGTGATTCAGAGTTCTTTGTCTGGTTTCTCTTTCTTTTTTTTGTGTTGGCCATTGCGCACTCTCTGACCATCTACTTCAAGTCCTCTGTGGTGAATTTTCAGTCAAAAGAAAGTTCGGAGTCGCTTCTGTCTCAATTTTATAAGTTTTATTACAAAAATTTAGTATATATGTGAACATCAGATATCTCTGCAGGGATATGGAATGAACCAATGAAACCTCCCTAAAATGGTGGGTTTTATATCTCTAAACCTAGTCTCCACCTGAATTACAGACCTATTGTCTGACCTCTGTGATAATGAAGTTTTGAACGCCTTGTCCCGTCGTACATGAAAGCCTACTAAACTTCATTCTGATTCTGATCAACCAACAAGTCTAAACTGTGACCCTGTATCAACCGACGCCTGACACGGGGCACCATACTGTAGGGATTATATGGTTTTATGGATACCAAAATCTGTAACGATTCATGAAGCTCAGAGGCACCAAATTATATAGTGCAACACATTTATTTATTGATACAGCAAATAAAGTGGCATGATTACACTCACTTCAGAAGTAAAGAATATTTACATTAAATAATAGAATGTAAATTCACCTCTGGGCACCACCATTAAAGAAGGGAAAATGATAGCCAATTAATAAATCAATCTGCTAAATCAAATATACTAGCTAATTTGGAACTGATCAATAATTAAATTAATAACTATAACCAAAATTACCCTATCAATAACGTAGTAAAAGTTGAAGTGTTTTGTGCTTATGCACATAACGACAGCTCAGAGTACCCAGCCTTCTTGGCCTACTCTATAGTTTTGCGGGGGACTTCAACGCTCATGTGGGTAATGATGGAGAAACCTGGAGGGGGGTGATTGGGAGTAACACGTCCTCTGCGGAGGAGGCAGAGCTTAAAAGCCCTAAGATGCTGAAGGCTCTGTACATTGTTGGGCTGTCTTGGCTGACACGCCTCTTCAGTGTCACTTGGAGGTCGGGTCTACTCTAATTATCGGGGTACCACACTGCTCAGCATTCCCAGGAAAGTTTATTCTGTGGGGGTCCTATAAAACCAAAGTGAGAACTGTGTCTGCATTCTCAGCACAAAGTCACACATGTTTTCAGTGGGTCTTGGACTCTGCCAGGGCTGCCCCTTGTCACGATTCTGTTTGTGATTTTCATAAACAGGATCTCAAGGCATAGCCGGGGGGAGACCGTGTCTGCTTTGGTGACCTCAGAATTCTTTGCAGATGATGTCGTTCTGTTGGCCTCATCAAGCTGTGACCTTCAGGAGGCACTGGGTGGCTTGTAGCCGAGTATGAAGCAGTTGGGAGTCAGCACCTCCAAGTCCGAGGCCATGGTTCTCTGCAGGAAAACGGTGGATTGCCCTGTTTGGGTTGGAAGTGAGTTACTGCCCCAGACAAAAGAGTTCAAGTATTTTGGAGTCTTGTTCACGAGTGAGGGTAAAATGGAGCATGAGATGGAATGGCGGATTGGTTCGGCATCACCAGTAATGCGACCATTGTGGTAAAGAGGGAGCTGAGCTTGGAAGGTGAAGCTTTTGATTTTTACAAGTCAGTTTACATCCCAACCCTCACATAAGGCCATGAGCTTTGGGTAATCGGCAATAGAATGAGATCACGGATACAAGCGGCTGAAATGAGTTTCCTCCATAGGGTGGCTGGGCTCACCCATAGAGATAGGGTAAAGAGCTCCGACATCCGGAGGGAGCTCGGAGTAGTTGCTTGCCAGATATTAATCTGTACAACAGAGGTAGTGAGAGGTAGTGAGAGAAAACCTTACATAGACAGAATAGACAATTATGACAAATATAACAAGAATGTTCTTTGAAGAATGTAACCGTGACATTGTGTATATAAGATAAGATGTTGCAGCTAATGCATTGCATCAGTGTTGATCCATACTGTTGATGTAGTGGAACAAGAGTAGGGCATCTCAACACCATATGAAGGTTCCAGGAGATACCATGTAGTAATCGGAGTGGGGGTGGCTAGAAACGTAAATCTGCTAAATATTGCACGTTTGAGGGTTAATGTAATGTAATGGGGGATATATGGATATATCTATGTAAATGTATTAGTCGTGGGGTTTTATGTTTAAATGTCTGGGGAGGAACTGGGGTCCCTATACTGTGGAAGCAGTCATGGCAGCAGGCTATATAAGGTGGCCAAAACAGATAGAGTTGTTGCTGTTAGGAGCACATGCGGTCTGTGGTTCCCAGTATTTGAATGATTTGTTTGATGTATGTGTAATAAACACCTGGCTGGTTGCACCTAATCTCTGCTTCAAGTCTCCTGCTGTTGATGTCCAGCCACTACCTGGCCATCCTAACACAATCTAAAGACCTTTTGTGATGAAACCTTTACATGTTTGATAATAGCCCTGGCCTGAAGACATCTACATGCCAATATAGAGTTCTAGTCATAGTAAGCCTTGTGTGACAAACATCATATGATTTCCATTAAATTTACATTGTGTGGTTCACACTTAACATACAGCAACATAATGTGTTTAGAGGGTGTTCTCTAGTGCCACATTGCGGAAACAGGAATTGATAGAAAACATCATGTCCACCGACGGTCACGAAAATCCAAAGTTGTGTCCATCTGTGTCCCTCCTGCACCAGTTCATCACTGGTTGCAGATTTAATTAGGGCCCGAGCAGGGAAACCTGCGAGGTCCCTATTGTATTTCGTGGAATTATTATTATTAGGGCCCGAGCAGGGAAACCTGCGAGGTCCCTATTGTATCTGAAGGAATTATTAGGGCCCGAGCAGGGAAACCTGCGAGGTCCCTATTGTATTTCGTGGAATTATTA
>JAVQJF010086735.1:0-21419 GCA_036023855.1 Gadopsis marmoratus
GTACCAGTCCTGCTGCTGGGTTAAGGACCTTCTATGGCCCTGTCCAGCTCTCCTAGAGTAACTGCCTGTCTCCTGGAATCTCCTCCATGCTGTTGAGACTGTGCTGGGAGACACAGCAAACCTTCTGGCAATGGCACATATTGATGTGCCATCCCGGAGGAGTTGGACTGCCTGTGCAACCTCTGTAGGGTCCAGGTGTCGCCTCATGCTACCAGTAGTGACACTGACTCTAGCCAAATGCAAAACTAGTGAAAACAGTCAGAAGAAATGTCAGTGGCCTCCACCTGTAAAACCATTCCTGTTTTGGGGGTCGTCTCATTGTTGCCCCTCTAGTGCAGCTGTTGTTAATTTAATTAACACCAAAGCAGCTGAAACTGATTAACAACCCCCTTTGCTACTTAACTGACCAGATCAATATCCCAGAAGTTTGACATGATGCTATACTCTGCTTAAAAAGTGTTCCTTTAATTTTTTTCTGAGCAGTGTACAGATGTGTGTTTGTGTGTGTATTTTTATTTTTTTACATTTTATTTGCAGATTCCCTTTTACAAGCTGCTGTTACAGATCCTGTACTGTGTTCACCAATTTAAAGTCTCTCTCTTGCTTCCAGCTATGCAGAGCTGATAGCTGATTGGCCAGTGGTTGTGTTGGGGGTGTGCACAGTGCTCATCGTGGTGTGTGCCCTGGTAGGCATCCTGGTGCCTGACCTGCCTGATTTCTCTGATCCACTGCTGGTGAGTATTAACCAATGAGGCTCTCCTTTCTAAATAAATGTCATTAATCCTCTGGCAACACAAAGAGACTTGAATGCTGAGGATGTGTGTTCTGAGGCATCAACAAGGAGAACAGAATGGCTTCAGCCCAGAAGCAGTTTAAAAATATAAGTACTTATTCAAAGAGAAAGTAAATTGGACAGAGATTTTCTATTACACATATAACGAGGACCAGCACGTTCACAATATTCTGTATTATAGATCATATCACTTCCATTTGGTTTTCCTTGAATACCGAGTAGGATTGATTCTATTATGTGTTAGGAGTGATGTTGAAAACTCAGCTCACTTTGAAAGTGATCCAGTTGCACATATGTGACAGCCTTCCTTGTGAGCTTCTATTAACTCATAATGCTGGACTGCTTTCTTTCTTCCCTAAAGGGTTTTGAGCCACGTGGAACAGCCATTGGCCAGCGACTGGTCACATGGAACAACATGGTGAAGAACACAGGCTACAAAGCCACGCTGGCCAACTACCCCTTCAAATACGCTGATGAGCAGGCCAAAAAGTAACTTCACACACACGCTTACACTATCCACACATTCTCTTTGACAGTATTGAAGACCCACTTTTTACCAAGAAGTGGTTTGAGAGTCCAGGAGAGCACAAAATAATTTGTAGCACTTCCAAAAAGGATATTTTCAGAATTGTAATATGGAATTCAAATCCCTTAGGTCTGCCATTGATGTAGTTACACATTATACAAAAGGCTTGATTTTGGTGGGGGGGGGGTTCACATACTAAATGGGGCAAAAATCAGCACCAAAACATTGTTGCATATGGCTGCTAAAGTTCAGCCTCACAATACCAGCCCATAATTCTATTCCTCTAACTGAGGGGTCGAGGAGGAGCCTGAGTTGGTAGTGATGGGAGGCCGACGAGTTGACGGATACTGTTGACAGACACGCAAAAAAGTCTGAATCCCCTCCTGAAAGAAAAGGGGAGAAGCAAAGTAGCAATCTATCATCCACAAAATCATCAGTGGGAGTATGTTCACTAATCAAGACCAGGTCTTTGCATATTTATGTCCGGCTGTCGGTCTCTATCTCTTTGACTGCTCTGTTTATGCAAATCTCTGCTCATATCTGATTGTTTTTTTCTGCCAACATATCTTGACTTTATTTGGCTTACTTTAAACTGAATTTAGGCATCTCCCAAACTACCAGTTAAGTCACCTATTTGGCTTTAATGAATGACATTGACATTGCAGTTAGGTCATACTCCTCAGAATCAGATTTGGTACCCCTCTATCCATGACCCATGTGGTTAAGATTATAATTTTAAAAAATTGCAGCGCCAATCTGCTGATTTAGAAAATGGATCTTTTCAGCTCTAGCCTGTATCTTCCCTTTCTGTCTCCATCTCTCCGTCTCCTTCTGTGGCTGTCTTTGTCTTCCTTTCTGTCTCGCTCCACGTGTCTGTCTGCAGATGTAATTGTCTACTTATGTGCGCACGGTGTACGAGAGGCCTCTCTGCTCGCTGCCAGCAAGCTTCCCTGCCTCATCCCCCCAGTCTGTCAACCCCTCAGTCTCTCTCTGACAGCCACCTGATGACTCTGCTTTCCTGATTCTGGCAGAAGGAGGATTTTGCCGCTACAAAATAAATCCCCCACATACACACAGAAAGAAGGCCTGTCTGAACCATAATCCTCGTTCGCTCACTGTAGGCATGTGGGCACTACATTTCTCCGGAATCACAGATGCAGCATCATTCTTGCAAATATCTCTCTCACACACACACACACACACACACACACACACATATATATATGCCAAAGACTTGTCTGCACGTCGCCCCTTTTAAGTCCCCTGTTCAATCAGAGCCACCATTACTATAATGGCACCAGTATCCTAGTAATGTAGTCTTATCATTCATCTGAATTTTTTTTATGGGGGGGGCAGCTATTACTTCTACATATTTCATTACTAAGCATCCGATCTGCTTCTTTCATTTTGTATCACACTGACTTTGCAGCCTCGCACACAACAACGTCTCTGTCCTGTCTGTTTGCATGATTTTAAAACTCAGTCCTCCTTAGTTCCTTCTCGGATTGGACTGATTAGCAATGGTACCGTTTCTCTCTCCAGGGTTACAATATTGTCAAGTCCAGCTCTTTAAAAAAAAATAAATAAAAAAATCTAACTAATGATTTGTGTTGTTTTTTCCTGAAAATCTCAGAACAAAATAAACATAGCATAAAGGTTCTCTGCCAAACGCTTTAATAGTTACAGCTCATTAAGGCCTCATTAAGAAGTGGTACCAGACTCTTGGCAAACAGTGTCTGCTCGATTATTGGAATGTGGCAGTAAACTGAAGATCGTGGTCATTTTTCAAGTTCAAAATCAACTGCCATCTTTTTTGAAGTTGCCATTGTGACTGATTAAATAAAACATACATCCAAGTAATGCAGACGGTGCTAATCTGTATTGTTTCGTAGTCACCAGGAGCCCAGGTGGCCCGAGGACCACTTTGACAGAGACAAACGGCAAGCAGAGTGGGACTTCAGTAAAGAGTTCTTCTGTGATGTTCCAGGTAAGATTTTGTATTTTGCATAGCATTGGTAAGAGCTTTTTTCAGCTACATCTTCTTAATCAGGTAGATGGTAGAATGGTCTTTGTCTCATATTTCCTAACTTGTATTAATTCAGGAAAGATGGTTTTCCCATTTCAGTAATGAAACTATATCTTCATGTAGGTGACAGTTACTCTAGACTGGTGTTTGCATCAGCTGAGGGGAAGAACCTGTGGAGTATTCAGGCCATCAAATCCATGTGCTATCTGGACAACACAAGGGTATGTGTGCATATAGAACAGCACAATCCTCTGCCGCTGCTTATGATACAGTTGTTTACCATGATCAGTTTACTTGTTTTCTTGTGTGTTTTTTATCCATGTATTTATTATTTGTCTCTTTTACCAGGTGCGTTCCCATCATGACTACTGGAGTCTTTGTCAGCGCACAAATGATGCTTCCTGTTGCCCCAGCTGGACACTTGGTAACTACATTGCCGTACTCACCAACAGGTCGTCGTGCCAGAAGATCACAGAGCGTGATGTATCGCACACGCTCAAAATCCTGCGCTCATGTGCCAAGTACTACCACAATGGCACACTGGGACCCGACTGCTGGGACATGGCTCTGCGCCGGAAAGACCAGCTGAAGTGTGCTAGTGTTCCGCGAAAGTGCACCAAGTACAATGCCGTCTACCAAATCCTTCACTTCTTGGTGGACAAAGACTTCCTTAGTCCCAAGAGCCTGGAGTATCCTCCACCTGTGCTCAAATACAGTATGCTCTTCTCCCCCACAGAGAAAGGAGAGTCTATGATGAATATTTACTTAGACAATTTTGAGAACTGGAACTCTTCAGACGGCATCACCACAATCACAGGGATCGAGTTTGGCATCAAACACGACCTCTTTCAGGACTACCTCCTCACGGACACAGTGTATCCCGCTATAGCCATAGTAATTGTCCTTCTGGTCATGTGTGTGTACACACGCTCAGTTTTCATCACTCTAATGACAATAATAGCCATCATCAGCTCACTGATTGTGTCTTACTTCCTTTACCGAATGGTCTTCAACTTTGAGTTCTTCCCCTTCATGAACCTCACGGCCCTCATCATCCTGGTAGGCATTGGGGCAGATGATGCTTTTGTGCTTTGTGATGTGTGGAACTACACCAAGTTTGATAAGCCACATGCTGAGCTGGCAGAGACAGTCGGTGTCACCCTACAACATGCCGCCCTGTCTATGTTTGTCACCAGCTTCACCACTTCTGCTGCTTTCTATGCCAATTACGTCAGCAACATAACCGCCATACGCTGTTTTGGTGTCTATGCAGGCACTGCCATATTGGTGAACTATATTCTCATGGTGACATGGCTTCCAGCCGTGGTGGTGTTACATGAACGCTACCTGCCTAATGTGTTCCCCTGCTCCAAGCCTCCACACCAGGAAAGAGTTTACTGCACGTGGATGTTTTGGGCAGGTCTTTGTCAGAAGGCCAACAAATGCCTGTTCACTGTTTCTGAGGCGTCTAGGATCTTCTTTGAGAAGGTGCTGCCCTGCATCGTCATCAAATTGCGCTACCTCTGGCTCTTCTGGTTCCTCGGCATCACAGTGGGCGGGGCCTACGTGGTTTGTGTCAACCCTAAGATGAAGCTTCCGTCTCTGGAGCTGGCAGAGTTTCAGGTTTTCCGATCCTCGCACCCATTTGAGCGTTACGACGCCGAATACAAGAAACTTTTCATGTTCGAGAGGGTTCATCATGGTGAGGACCTCCACATGCCTATCACCATCATCTGGGGCGTGACACCTGTGGATAATGGGGACCCCCTGAATCCCAAAAACAAGGGAAAGCTTATGCTGGATAATGGCTTCAACATTTCCAGTCCAGCATCTCAACTGTGGATCCTCAACTTCTGCCAGAAGCTGAGAAATCAGAGCTTTGTCTTTCAGTCTGAGGAGCAGGACTTCACCAGCTGCTTCATCGAGACATTCAAACAGGTCAGTACTGTACGGTACCAAGTATATACATACTTAAAGTAGTATAAGGTAATGATGTGTATATTAGTAGACATTGAAGGACATCTCATTGATCCTACCCAGTAAAAAACAAAGAGAAATTTACTGTGACCAACCTAAGGGAATACAAAATTTACACCCTAGTTTAATGTCTCAAGACCTTGAAAAGCATTTGAATAGTAACGAACAAAGCTAGAGATATAATCAAGTTTAAACTCCCCCTTATTTTAACAGTGGATGGAGAACCAGGACTGTGAGGAGGCTTCTGTCTACCCCTGCTGCAGTCAGTCCACTTTCCCCTACAAGCAAGATGTCTTTGAGTTGTGTATCAAGAGAGCCATCATGGAGCTGGATCGGAGTACTACCTACCATCTGGACAGCAAGACCCCTGGACCTCGATTCGACATCAATGACACCATCAGAGCCATAGTGTTGGAGTTCCAGAGTACCTACCTCTTCACACTGGCCTATGAGAAGATGTACCAGTTCTACCGTGAGGTAGGGCATGCAGTATTTCACTTTTCATGTTAAAATGTACACACTGTTCCAGTTTCACCTGCACACAATCAAGTTGACCTAACTTAGTGTTTATTTGGTACAAGATAGGTTTTATTTCTGCTTTGATTCTCCTGACATTTATTATTGTGGTTCTGTTGTAGGTGGACGCCTGGATCACTGAGGAGTTGAGATACGCTCCAGCAGGCCTCAGTCGCGGCTGGTTCATCAGCAACCTGGAGTTCTATGATCTCCAGGACAGTCTGTCAGATGGCACTCTGGTTGCCATGGCGCTGTCAGTGACTGTAGCTTTCAGCGTCATGCTCCTGACCACCTGGAATGTCATTATCAGTCTGTACGCCATCCTGTCGATTGCCGGAACAATATTTGTCACAGTGGGCTCCCTGGTGCTTCTGGGCTGGGAGCTGAACGTCTTGGAGTCCGTTACCATTTCTGTTGCGGTGGGGCTGTCTGTGGACTTCGCTGTCCACTACGGCGTAGCCTACCGGCTCGCACCTGAGCCTGACCGTGAGGGAAAGGTGATTTTCTCCCTCAGTCGCATGGGCTCTGCTATCGCAATGGCGGCACTGACCACCTTTGTTGCTGGGGCCATGATGATGCCCTCGACCGTATTAGCCTACACTCAGCTGGGCACTTTCATGATGCTGATCATGTGCATCAGCTGGGCCTTTGCTACCTTCTTCTTTCAGTGTATGTGTCGCTGCCTGGGACCCCAGGGGACCTGTGGTCAGATCCCCTTGCCCAAAAAGCTGCAGTGCCAGGTGTTCTCTGAGGTCACATCCACGGGCCCCTTGCCTCAAGGGAAAGGCTCTGGCCTGGGGAAGTACCAGCTGAACAGCAGGGGTGGGGAGGTGGAGCACTATGAGTTGGAGCCGTTGGCATCCAGTCAGAAAGCTGAAGATAAACCCAGAGAGGAGGAGGAGGAGGAGGAGTGTGCTCAGCTTTATAATGGAATCCCTCCTCACACCACCCCTTATTCACACATCCATTATAAGAGCAAAACAGAGACTGGCAAATCTGGTCCTGAGAATGGGCTTGTAGCCATGCTGAGCACACCATCCAGGTGCCAGTACTCCCAAAACACTAATTGCACATGTGGGGACCTGCCTCAACAGTGGACCCCTCAGTCCTGTGCTCAGCCTCTCCAGGACTCTCTTTCCTGCCCTTCTACCCCTCAGCTCTTCCCTCTCTCAGGAAACACCGCAAGCAAACAAACTGCAGGTCTGTTACCATCAAACTTGGACCCAGTCTACACACACATGGAGTGCCGTATGCACTATGTCCACTGTCCTCCCGCCCATTTCCATCACTGCTCCCAGGGAAGAGTAGTGGCCCCCAGGCAAGGACCCACCCACAGCTGCCATCTCAGGAAGTACTGTGTCCACACTGCAAGCCTGCAGGCTGGTCCAGCCAGAGAACCAAGATCCACGACCACAGCTTTGAACCAGGACACAGGCTCAAAGCCTGTGGGACACGAGGATGATCATAGACATGAAATGAGGCCCTCAAGCCCTGACAGTAGCCAAAATATCAGTGCTCCAGCCTCAACACAACCTCAGACTCAATGCCTCACCCCCTCACTGGACTCGGCACACACAACCAGTCATGGAAGACAGAAGGCAAGGGACATTGACCATTGTTGTGGTGACCATGTGTCCACCACAACCACAGATACATCAATGCAAATGGATGCTTGTTGTAAAATCCCTGGCAACCAGGAGAAGCTTGAAAGTATTCCCGTAACACGGGAGGAAAGTATTAAAAAGTCCAAACGGAACTCCACAAGACAGCGGGCATCCTCCGCCTCTCCAAAGAAGCTCTACTGTTTTAACAGGACGTTGAAAGTGAAGTGCAATTCAGCTTCAGAGTTTAACGTGCCAAAAACTGAAACCGGCGTGCCTCTTGCAATAAACACTAACCCCTCTTCTGAAAGCTTATGTTAATGATAAATTGATATTTTAATAAAGGTCTCAATGTTTGTGATGCGTTTGTTGACCAAGTGCCTCAGTGTGTTTCATAAAGCAGCACGAACCCACTAAATATATTCTGTTCACGTGTTTCTTTTTGTACTCACCAGGTCTTCATGTGTCAGATTGATTTTACAGTGAAACACGCACTATTGTTAAAGCTATACAGTTATGGGAAATTAATGGTCATTTCACAGACGCATCCATGAAATTTTGTTAAATATACTCATACAGCAGCCATTTGCACCGACATGAAATCGTACAGTATCTGTATTGTGTGTAGTTATATGTTGTCAGATATGATCACGTCAACCGTAACAAAAATGTGCCCCTTTTTTACAAGCTAATAAAAAGTGGGTTGCCTGACATTTTTTGTAGTTGTGGGAGCTAGTGTTAAATTCTCAGTGTGTTCAAGTCGCAACATGCCTAAGATAAAAGATGTACTGTATGATTAAAATGTTTTTTTTAAAATAACTATTGTGCTCCGATTGTTGGCTCTTCTTATCTTTTGTATACACACACACGCTTGGACCATAAGATTCGTAAGGCTCTGGTGCAAAAAGACAGTGTATCTTAAATCATAACAGTGTACACCTGTTTCATTGTCTCATAACTGCTGGCACCTTCAGTGCTATCTGTTACATCTGGCCTGAGGTCAAGGACTGGATTTAAACTGGGCTGGGCTGCCTGCTCTTTATTCATGCTCATCGAATTGGTTTATACAAATAATAATCTGATTTTCTACAGCATTTCTACTTAGGAACTGTTTGTTTGGGAATTGCCTGAAAAGATAAAACCATCATCTCAAAATCATTTTCTGAACTGGGTTAATAGATGTGTGCTGCATTACATCAACAGAAAGAAGTGCTCTAAACCTTTCGGCCTGCTGAGGCAGACAATGTTAATTACAGGGAGACGACGCTGGCACAAAGCACCAAGCAAGGAACCCAGCTGCCGTCAGTAGTTTTCCTTGTCGAACATATTTTGAATGAGTTAGTCTTTTGTAATATTTCCAAGGCAACAATGGAACAAAATCTGCTGACTTTTCTCTTTAAAACGGGACCTATTTATTTTGTATGTTAGCCTTGTCCAAACTATTGCGAGTCTATTTAAAGGTGCACAGAGGCTTTTCACATTCAGTTAAAGCAGCTATAATATGTTTATATTAACAATGGATTAAATGACTTTGAAAGGAATTCCTTGTAGGGATGAACCCACAGAGAATTATCTCCCAACTCTGCAGTTCCCCTCAGATATAGGAAGCGGTTTAGCCTCTTTCAGCTTGTTTTGGTTTTCGGGCCCACAGCTTAGCTGTTTTGTCATACGACCTTTTGGGCCACAGCAAACTATTTTCTAAATTAGCATCTAGTGAGCCGACATTTTCTCTCAAGAGTTGGTAGAACCCAAAAACGGCTAAAAGGACAGAGAATATTGGAAATTTTTCATCAGGTGTCCAGAAACATGACTCCAAACGGAAGCTAGTATCTGCTAGATGTCTAAATACAACTGCATGCTAACAAGTTCATAGCTTGTTTCTGCTGCCCCCAAGTGGCCGGAAATCTCTTACTGTATGTTTTATTCACTTAACAGCTGCCCAGCTATGACCAGTCCTCAACTGTGGAGCCTCCACTGCTGCAGTTGGTAAGTCATGTGCTTCATAGCTACTTGACAGTGGCTGCTAGTTGTAATTTACTGTCCTGCTTTTCTCACAAACGCACAACTGAGGATCAGGGCCAATAGAGGTGCACATTTCAAAGATTGGAGTCAAACCTGTCCCTTATTTAGCTGTCCGTCATAATGGGTGACAGACACAGATGTAATATCCCTCCTTCCTTCAATGACCCCTTCAACCTCAACCCCTCTTTCTTTCTAAAACTAAATCCATACCAACTAAGTGCAGAAAACACCTGTTTCCTCAGAGGTCAGTTGGGAAAAGAAGCAGTCGTCCTCTCCGAACGTCTTTCTGCTCCCTGTCTTTCCTCCAGTGTGGAATGTGGAGGCGGATATGTAAGTTAACGGTGAGTTCCACAGTGGGTTTGGGCTGTGCTTTGGGGAATTCCTACTGGAGCACTGAGCTGAAGTTAGTCATCTTTTTGCCCCGACAATACTCGTATTTGCCCTCTGGATCAACAGCCAGTAAGTACTGCGCAGATCCCACATTTCACTGCATTTCCTTTGATGTGGAATTTCATAGCCAAATCTTTTCTCACTATCTTCAAGGGCTGCTTTGACATGTCAAATGTAGTGTTTTGTGTTGCCTCCCAGACACTTTTCACATTGTGGCTGCAGAGGGCTGCTCCTGTGGAAACATTAACTCATCGCAACGCGTTCGTTTTTCTATGTGAACTTTCACTTTTCACTGCAACCAAAGAAGCTGTTGGAAAATGGATGGATGACGCACCAACGTTCCTCTAGCTTGAAAACATTTCAGTCAAGGCAGGCTGATGGGGCCAGAGTGAAGTGAGGAAAAGTACCACTATGCTTTTTACTGGTTCTTTCCTCGCATCCCCGTCACGCCCCTTAACCCCAGAACAAACTTCCACAAACAAACCAGCCCTATAAAACACGTTACGTAAGAAAACCACACTGGGCTCGCTTGATGCTTCGGTGTTGGAGGGAAGATCCCATTTTGGCTCATACAGATCAGTTTGTGTTCCCCTCTGCCTCAGATCCCCCATGGCTGCCTTTATTCTGCTCCTCCTCTCAATCACTGCAGTGAAGATGAGTGTGCTTCCCTCAGAGGATCCCTCCTCGGGCCTGCGTGAGCATCCCTGTAATTCTATTTGCTTAAACAGAGGTAAAATATTAGCTATGGCCATGGAGCAGATTTTCTTACATTTCCTTGCGAGGGAGAATCTCAGACGCATGTGTGTCTGTTCTAAGTATATTCTGCAGGCCTGAAATAACTGAAGGAGCCGCAGAGCTGGAGAGCTTGTTTACAAGGTAAACATTTGCTTCCACTTTTCAAATTAGATTTTGGAGGAGCCAGATTTATGGAAGTGAGACAGGTTTTCCTCCCTTGTCATTTGAGCAGTGGAGTAGCAGACATTTTATTTTATTAATCTTTTTATCTAGGAGCCCCGACACAGGAAAGGCAGTAAAATGCATAAAAACAAGTCAAAAATATAACTGCTATAACTCAATAAATATATAAATAAAAAAATATAAAGCTTAATTATTTTTCTTCAAAAAACAAAAAGGCAAATGCTTTTTATTTATTTAACTACCAGTCAGGTAATTAAAAAAAGTTTCATTGCTTTCAAACTTCAACTCTGTCATTTTTCTAGTTTTTTTGGGTTTGGCACACATTTAGTCATTCATCTATTTCTTATTTTCCTCACCATCATCTACCTAATGAATGTCCTAGGCAGAGATTGGTCCAGCTTGTGGGTGTGTGTAAAAAAAAAAAAAAAGGTCTTGATGAGATGACTGTTAATTTACCTGAAAACAGTGTTAGCTGCCTACTACCTACTACTGCATTCTGCTGTAGTATCACCAAGTGTGTCTAAATGCACACTAATATCCTGGTTATGATCAGGTTTTTGGAGTTTCATGGTTGCACATGTCTTGCATGTAAACATCATATCCTGGTTAGAATACAGTGGCCATGATGGTGAGAAATGGCACAAACTGTTCCATGTAAACATCGTCTCCCTTATAAAATCAAAACCAGGATAAGACTCAATCCAGGGTACTAGTGTGCACACTCACAATGAAAACTGCTGCAACAGTAACTGTAACATTAGCCGGCAAGCTAATGCTAACAAAGCTAGCCAGCTAACATTAACGCTGATTAGAAGTAATTAGGATGTTTTATTCTTGAACTTGAGAACGGATCAAATGTGTGAAGAGACCAAAAAAACTACAAAAATATCACAAAAAAGAACAAGACTAAAGACTTTTTATTGTTTTTTTACACTCCAGTTTAATGATTAATTTTTATATATTCAGTTATATTTTTTAAGTGTCTGATAAGGGTTTACTGCAGTTTGGCTCCGTATTGATCAAGTCAGTGAAAAACTGAGGAATCTAAAATATTTGGAACATTTGGAAGTTAATGGAAGTAGGCTACATCTACGTACATCCAAATAATAGCACCACCACATTTTGGGGGCGCTAATAACATTCCAAGTCCAACACCAAGTAAAAATCCAAGAAAATATAAAAAAAACACACAATAAAGGCTGGACAGATGTTGATGTTGCACTGTGTTCAGATTAATGGACTGTCCACAGTGTATAAGCAGCAGGAGTCTGCAGACGGGGTGTAATGTTCAGAACAGCTGGCTCATAAAGGCTGGGAGGATGCAGGGCGGTCAGGGCCAACAGGACAGGCGCTTTCCTCTGCCCAGTAGCTTCCTGTTTTCAGACACAGTTCAAATGAAAGGAAACTGGTTGACCTCAGATTCACTCTCATCTTAACAGCCGACAAACCCAAAGTGCGTGGAGAGATAGTATCATTTATAATGACATAGTGTCATTAAAAGGAATCCTCGTTGAATGTGACACACCCAGTGCAATTCTAAACCGTGTTGATGTGGTGATCACTGAACTGCTGCTAATTACTAACACTGGGTTGTCACTGATCACTCAGTGAGAACCAGTGCAGACAGCGAACGCTCACCATCTAGTGGTGAAAATGGGTTTTCCCTAGGCACCCCATGCTTTCTTCCTTAATTGTTTAACTTTAAAGTCTGTGTAAAGCGATAATAAATGTGTTCTGAGTGTCACACAACACACCACAGAGAAAATGTGTTGTCAACCACCCAGCCAAATTTGATTTAGTTAAAAAAGTCTGCAACTGTTATAATGTTAGGGGAGGGGTCACGCTCAGTATGACTCCAGAGCCATGATTGCAGGCCCGCCCATCTAAACTCCACAATTCAGTACTACATAGTTCATAGTCTTAAACATGTTTTCAGAAATTATTTTATAACATGTAGGTCTATGATGTATTTAGAAACAAATGTTTGAATTGACTTTAAAGGTACTATATGGAGTTTTCACAAAGTCCTTGCTACTAATGACACCTGCTCTGTAGGTGCAATTAAGCTTCCTGGGAATCCTAAAACAGTGACGTGCCCTACACAAGACTGAATGTGATTTACAGTTATATTGAGAATAACATGACAATCTGTAATGTTCCAATTTTTTTGTGGATTGGCTCCATGATACTATCTTGCCGTTTGCAAGTGACTTCATCAGCTAACATTAGAAAGCAACCAACGCCAGATCCATTCAGCGTAGCTAAGTTACAGCTAGCTGGCTAACCTTAGCTTAGCCTAGGTTATAGCTAGCTAGCTGGCCGCCATTCATTATACACCTTGGCTTCATACAGTTAGTTACATCATTTATTTTTGACTAAAATTAACACCATTTGCCATCATGCATAAGATCTTCGGACAAAGGTCTATCAGTTCCTAAAACCTGGTTGAAAACTAGAGGTGACAAGAGGATTTGCAGTTAGAGCCCCAAAGCTCTGGAATGAGCTGCCTAAGGACATCAGGTCCGCAGACTCATTAACCTCTTTTAAATCTTTTCTTAAAACATATTTCTGCCGTAAAGCCTTTTCTCATGTTACTTGATTTTATTGATTGTTTGATTTGTAGGTTTTATTGTGTTTATTATGTAATTACTGGAAATGTATATGATCAGTTTTTGTATTGCTGTGAAGCACTTTGTAAACTTGGTTTTGGAAAAGTGCTCTATAAATGAAGATTATTATTATTATTATTATAAATTAGTATCAGGGATCAAGTTGGCTGATGAAGCTACGTGGACTTTGTGCTGGGTGCGGTGTAGGTACCAGATATGCTCGGCCTCTCAGATCTGCATTAACAGATGACGCAACACATTCACAAAGCAGATCTGCCAGGCCGAGCATATCTGGTACCTACGCCAGTTGTTTGTTGATGTTGGCGGACACCATTTCTAAGCTAACGTTACCTAATGGTACACACTGTTGGCGCTGAAGAGAAGCTGAGGGGAACCGGAGCTGAAGAGAGGCAGTTACACCGGCGACCCGAGTCCTTTGCATAGAAATCAGTCCACAGGCTGTTACAGGCAACCAAGAAAGTCGGGGAAGGTCTCATTTTAACGTCATGTTGCAATCTGTTCACACATTGGGCAATACAAAAATATTAATACATGTAAAATGTTACATATAGTCCCTTTAAAGACACAGGAATCAAGTTGCAGCGATCCATGTAGATGCAACAGCTGAAAGACGAACCTTTATTTTCCAAGGCTTCTTCAGTTAATTAATGAAAACACTGCTGGGGATTTGCTTAATCCTGCAAAATATGAGGGTTAACAGTGCTGCATTCGCACCAGCATTTGATATCAGTGAGCTGACAACACTTGACTAGCAAATTCCGTACCAAACATTATTACACTTGATTAATTGGACACGTTACACTTAGTTTACATTACGTTTTATTAATTCCAATAACATAATAATCATCTTTGTACCGTACATGTCATTAGGTCATGGAGTGCTGTAAACAATGACAGAAGACAAAACTGCAAATTAATAGAAAAGGAATTAACAGGGAGCCACAAATCACCTAAAAGCACACAGATATTTATACACAAAACTGTTCAGGACTGTCTACAGAAAAGCAGAATCCGCAGGTTCTGGCAGGTTCTACATCTGGATGTGTAGAACTCGAATATGAAGTTTTTTTGCCTTTATTTCATCTGAAGTTTGGTAATACCCATTTTAAATCAGAAAGGCATTTTAAAGAGAGACGTTCTTCCTCATCCAGCTAAGGAGCCTGAGTTCTACTATCATACTGGTGACATTTGAAGTCGGGTGGATGCTGGTATCTTGGTTAAAGTAGGGTTTTTTAAACATACAGTCAGAGCTCACATGGCAATTGTTCGGATGTTCTCAAGCTGGACATTGTCTTCATTCTGAGGTTGAATGTCTGGCTGTGCAGGCTCGGGTTTGTCCTCTGCAAGCCTTTTCACCTTAGTGTCTTTGAGTACCTGTGACACGAGCCGGTCATAAAACCACTCCAGGTCCTGAGGGTCCTCTGGCCAGATTAGGTACTCGCTCCTCTGAACGAAAGCTCTGATGGTGTTGCACTTCATCAGTTGGTAGTGAGTCACCTTGAGTTGTATTAGAATGGAGTTAAAGGGTAACGTCAAAAACTTAAGAGTTGTATTTTCATCCAGTACAATTGTACAGCACCAGTTTTCTGCCCTGTGTAAAGCATTTTCAATTTAAATCTGTGTGAAGCCTGAATTCTACTGGTGACATGTGGCCATTATCCATTAATCTTTGGTGCTACTTACTTTGGTCACTCGCCTGGCAAAAAAGACAAGCCAATAGCATATGGGAAGGTTTGGTACCTATTTTCAGTTGCAGTTGTCCAGTTGAACTGAAACATAGGTTTAGGTTTGAGGCCAGCATGGCAACTGTGTCCCCATCGGTGTGTGAATGTGTGTGTGAATGGGTGAATTAGACTACTGTTCAAGGTTAGATTACTGTTACAGCACTTTAGGACCCGTTTCAACGGTTGAAAAGCGCTGTATAAGTAATAGTCCATTTACCATTATAACAATGGGTCACATGCCTATTTGTATGTGTGTGTGTGTGTAAGTTGTCACTTGTGGTGATGAGCCCACTGGGAATTATCACTCGAATGTGCAGTTCCCCTAAATTCTACGGAGCTTTATAATGTTTTCAAGTCATTTTTTGGTTTTATGGGCCACAACTTGATGGTTGGCAGCAAACAGCATTTCAGAAAAAAAGATCCACTGTAGCCACCTGCCCAGCACCAAACAGCAAAAAGGACCAGCTGGTGAACAGTATAGTGCAGTGTAGTATTTAGCAACTCAAGAGCCTGTTTGAGACCAGAACCAGAACTAAAAAGAGAGTGCATATTGGACTTATATTTGTTAGGTGGCCAACTTGTTAGACTCCAAATACTGTAAATGCTAATGTTACTCTGTATCTCCCTGACATGTAAGTAGGCAACTGCTACTTTCTGCTTCCCCCAAGTGGCCATAAAATTGGTTATCGCAGGTTTTAACTTAACATCTACCCACAGAAAAAGATCCTAAATTTCCTTATGAGTTTTAGCAACTCAGAGAATGAATGTAAGGAAAGAACAGCAGCCCAATACCCACCTTCCCTACCACCAACATAATCAGGACATTTGTCAGCTCCTGCAGCATCCGGCCCTGGGCCAAAGTGAACGCCTCCAAGCACCAACCATCTAGAAAGAGGAACGATCCATGATCCAGAAAAGAGTAAAAAGAAAAATGAGAGAGAAGAACAATGCAGGTCTCATATCTGTTCATTAAATACAGCATAAATAAAGAGTTGAAAAATGGGAAAACAGGTAGCCTGGCTGGCCAGAGGTAAAAAAAAAAATCTTCCTACCAGCTCCTCTAAAGCTCATTAATTAAAACGCTATATCAATAACATTATGCCTATAACCAAAGTGTAAAAGGAAAAAGTTGTGGTTTCACAGCTGGTAGTGTGCTGGACTATTTCTACGGAGTGACAGAGACGGCAAGACTCACAAGTCACTGCGCACCTAGCCATGAAATAGTCAAGTGTGTTTACAATTACAGAGATGCTGGAAGGCAGATTTCTTTAAATCTTCAAACAGAGCCAGGCCAGCTGTATAGGGACTCCAAGTGTGACGTCAGTAATAGCAAGTCAGCCATTTTTGGAGGATAACATCCCCAGCCATCTAGCTGGGTGATCTCTACACGTTCAAGTCGTTTAAACTTCAAACTTCAGTTTCAACATGGTCAGCAAACACTGTTTTAATGTTGTATAGCTGTAACAGCCAATTGCATGGCATTAATACTTTTACTTAAAAGTAGTACTTAAGCATCTGAATACTTCCTCCACCACTGGTTATGGTTACACAGTGATAGGCTACATAGAATGACAGTTACTCAGGATCTTAGCATAGCCTAACTGTATCTACAAGGGATAGAGTGCCATCCGCTGGCTGCTTATTGTAATTGTCAAAAAGAACTGCTGAACTAATGCAACGCTGCAAGGTGAAGATTCAAAACATGAAACGTTGCAGCATACAGCCAGACACAAAGGTAAGCTAACGTTACGTGTTTCCAAAGGTTTGTTAGCAGTCAGTTACACGTGTACATCACTGCAGCAAGGTAAGATGTTAAACCACTGGAGGTCAGCAAAAATAAGATAAACTTAACAAAAACTGTAAAGTTAAACGCATCGGAGAGCGGTATTTTTCTTCTCATCTAACTCTCGGCAAGAAAGGGATTTAGTGTACTACTCAAAATGTCAAATTATTCCTTCAAAGACAGGAAACAATATTATTAATATTAGACAAGAGCAGTGTCTCACTTCAGAGGCCGCATCCTTCAAAGACGTGGCCTGTGTAGGCCACAAACGCTGAACTGAACATTGTTATATGAGACGGTCCGGTCTATGCAGGATTTTCTGTTTACATCACGGGCATGCAATGAATCTTGGAATAGGTTGGGCCATGAAGGATCTTGCCATTGGATCCTCCAAAAGAAGGCTGCATTTCTCTGCTGCATTTTAAGGAGCCTTTGAAATGGGGCAGCTGTGGCGCATTTGGTCTTCAAATGCAGCCTTTGAAAGATGCAGCCCCTGAATTGAGACACACCCATAGTGTAACCTTCCAACTGCAGATCAAAGTCAGAAAAACTGTACCTTTAAGGAATTGCTTGGAGACGATGCAGACAGTCTTCCTGCTGCCCCAGATGGCATCTCTGATATTGGAAAGGTGATCCTCCCCTGGCAGGAAGTCTCTGGCCTCGAAACAACAGCGGAAAATGTTCTCCTCTGAAAACTGGTTATCCAGCTTCTTCAGCAGAGCAGCTTCCACCCAGGCGTAGTCACTGTCGCTAAAGCAGAGGAAGGCATCGTACTGTACCTCGTCCACAGCAGGAGTTGGTTTTGGGCCCTCGAGAACCCTGCCAACAATCTTTTTGTAGATGATGAATATGTGCCCTCGGAGACGGGCGTAAACTATCCCGCTGAGGATGACAGTGACGATGAGGAGAGAGGAAAAGATGAAAACGGCAAACCTAAGCTCTTGGACGGCCTTTTCGTCGTCCTCTTCACATGGTTCAATGATCTTGGAGTAATGCAGCAGAGGAAGGTTATGGAGAGCAGCTGGAAACTCACATCTGTACTCCTCAATTGGGCTCAAGAAGGTTACATTCGTCCCGTTCAGCCACTCCAGGAAGCTCGCCAGGTTGCAATCACAGTGGAACCGATTTGCCTCCATGCTGAAGAAGCTGAGAGACTGAAAAGTCGTAGGGTCCGGGGATGCTAGGAAGTTATTAGAGAGGTCCAATCTTTTCAGGCTGACTGGAAAGACATCTGGCTGCAGATATGTTAAGGCATTGGACGAGAGGTCGATCTCAAAGATCGAGCTGAGACTTCTGAAAATTCCTTGTGGGAGAGTCGCAAGTGAGTTGATGCTTAAATTTAGACCAAGCAGATTTTCAAGATGATCAAACAGGTCGAGGCACTTCCCCTGCGCCCAAATGACCTGCAGAGAACTGTCATGAAGATCCAGCACTTGCAAGCTATTATTACGAGGTACGCTCGAACTTACTTCGCACCACTTGATGAAGTTGCCACCATAGAAGAAATTCTGGAGATGGGGTAAATTAGATAAAATGGTATAAACATCATCCAGGTGTGTTAATCTGTTGTCTGTAACGTCCACATGGATACTGTTCCTGCCAAGGTGACAGATACCGTATAATGATTTCATCTTATTGTCGCCCAAAAGAAGATAATCTAAGTTTGGTAATAACTCAGGAAAACCCAGGTCCCGCAGTGAGTTTCCTGTCAGGTATAACGCTCGTAAATTGGGAAGACCACTGAATGCTTTGTATCCTAATACACCAATGTGGTTGTGAGACAAATCCAACACCCTGAGGTCTGTCAGATTGGTGAATGTATGACAATGAATTTCTCCTAGGAGGTTGAATGACAGGTTGAGCATTCGTGAATGTCCTTGGAGACCATCGAAGGCATTTTCGCAAATCCGATTGATTTTGTTTTTGGAAATGTCAATAATTCTCACATGTTTTAGAGGACTAAAAACAGCCTTCTTCAGAGTAAATATCTCATTCTTAGACAGATCTAAAGTGTTAACTGCACAGTTCATGAGGCCTTCGAATGTGCTTTCATCTGGATCGGGTAAGTTGTCATGTGAAAAGCCTTTGCCTATGTGTCCAGAGAATATAAGATGAGCAATTGGAGTCCCAGCTATTGTTTTGAAAAATTGTCTTGATTTTTTCAAGCCGAAACCATTGCTGGATAAGTCAAGGATATTAAAGGCCATCCCTCTGAAAGGGTTCCCGCATTTTTCCCAGTCAAAATCTCCATTATCGGTGCGGTATAGGTGATTGGATTGCAAGTTCAGCAGGGTGAAGTATTTCCCGTGGAAACCAACAAGATCCTCTTCACATAATGTTTTGATCATATTTAATTTGAGGTTCAGTTCTGTGAACTTTGTGAGCTTTGAAAAGAACAGTCCAGGTCGGAGTGTCACTATTTTGTTACCAAAGAGATTAAGCATTTGTAATGACAAAAGCGGCTCCAGATAGCTTTCCGACAGTATGGAGTCTGTCAAATTGCAATAATCCAAAAAGAGGTCTTGTAAATTGGACAGCCCCACAAATGCCCTTGGCTCCAGCAGAAGGTCAATATTGTAGCCCAAGACCAGCCGTGTCAATGTCCTCTGCCTGAGGAAAGCATTGTTTCTTATGACAAGCGGCACACGTTGCATTCCAAGATCTAATTGTTGCAGCTGGTCATAGCCTGTGAGCGAGGTGCTGTTGATCTCACTGATGTAGTTCATCTCCAGGAAGAGGTGGGTGATGTTGGGAGGCAGAGCAGGAACCCAGTAGTGGTTCTGTGCGGCGCAAGCAGCTACAAGGCCGTACAAAGTGCATGATGGATAACATGTGGGTACCTGCGGGTAGGAAGGATACATCATTTCTATACCTTGAAAAATAACACAGCTAAAGGATTCATTTGACATTTTTGGAAATATGCTTATTTGCTTTCTTGCTGAGAGTCAGATGAGAAGACTGATACCGCTCTCATGTCTGTGGAGCTGGAGCCGGTGGCTGGTTATCTTAGTTTAGCATAAAGACTTGAAACAGCATTGTTTAAGCTTTTGTTAAGTTTACAAGATATATTATGTTTATGAGCTACAGATTCTGCTACCATCGGATGGAGCCAGGCTAGTGGTTTCCACCTGCTTTCAGTCTTTGTGCTAAGCTAAGCTAACCTTCTGCTGGCGATAGCTTCATATTTACCGTACACATAGAGTGGTATCGATCTTCTCATCTGCATATACACTCCTGAGCATATTTTAAATTTGAACAAACATATTTCCCAAAATATCAAACTATTTCTTTAATTCGGGCAATAATCTGAATCTCAGATTAACGTTTGATATTTTAAACTTCATTTCTGGTTACTATTGACGGTTCCGTTTAGGAAAAACAAACACATACTGTACCTGCAAGTACAAACCAGTGAAAACCAACTGAAGAGCCAGTGTCCACATACTGCCGTCGCCCTAACAAGATATCCAAAGAGAAAATGAAAAATGAGCAGATCTTAAAAGGATGCTGTGTTGTTGCATTGGCTCGGCAGCAACAACTGTTAGGGAGGACAGGTGGGTATGTGACCATTTCATAAGGTACATAGGAAAAAGGTGAAACTGTGTCCGATTGTTTTCCTCGGCAGGTTCCAAGGTTCACTGGTGCAGCCTCAGTATCACACTGCTCAGTACATAGACAGATACGAGCTTTGACAGTAAAGCTCCATTCAAATAGTTGCCATGTTTGCCTTGAGCTAATAACTAGAATTTGCCATATTGTAGGGATTATTACTGCTATATATTATACGCCCTATTATATTATATTACTGTTTCTGCCTGTTAAATGGTTGAGGCTTTTAGATTAACAAGTCTACAAACATTCTAAGTTTTATTTCACCTTCTTGTTGCATTAAATCCTAAACAAACGTATGTTAAATGATTAATTTCCAATCTAATATATTGCAGGAACACGCCACTGATTTAACACATGAAGTGAAAGCCGTTGTCTAATCTCTTCTGTGGGTCTGGAAGAGCCTCCTAAAGTCTGACTAAACTGCCCCAGATAGACACTATCAACTTGGCCTCTGGGAAATGTAGGACCCAAGGCTCCTGGAGTGTGACTCATATATATACTGTGAGCTAAAAGTCAAGATCTCTCAGCCTCTGCTGCAACTGGGTGTATTACATCACATCACGTTGAGTTTTGCTGCGCAGTTTCTGCACTATTTTATTACGCGTTTATTGGATTTCTTTCTCCTTTCTTTCTTCTGACCAGAACAAGGTGTGGTGACGTGATCCCGACCTATCGACACCAGGGTGCACAGATGAGGAGGCACTTATAAGCAGCACCTGGAGCGCAGAGAAGAGGAAGAGGCTTGAGAGGAGAAGCAGAAGGAAGAGAAAGAGAAAGAGATCTGAAAGAAGTTGAGAGAGAAAAACTACGACGACGCACTCAGAGAACTGTCTAGTCCTGCCTGACAGAAAAAGAGACTGTTCCGAATCCACAAACTTGTGTGCATGGCTGTGGTCCCATA
>JAVQJF010086779.1:0-12147 GCA_036023855.1 Gadopsis marmoratus
AAGTCCCTTCTACAGCGATAGTCCAGCCTTGAGGTAACAAATGCAGGGACTAGTGTTTCTGCATCTTCCTGAGACCGGATGTGTCTGATTTTTGCAACGTTACGTAGGTGAAGAAAGGCGGTCCTTGAAGTTTGTTTTATATGTGAGTTAAAGGACATATCCTGATCAAAGATAACTCCAAGATTCCTTACGGTGGCGCTGGAGGCCAGGGCAATGCCATCGAGAGAAACTATATCTTTAGATACTGTGTTATCAGAAAATTACAGGTCACCCAGGGTTTTATGTCCTTATGGCATGCTTTAACTTTAGATAACCCAAATAACAGCACAGAAGTATTATCAGTACAAATCTATTATTTTTGAATTATGTATTTTAAATTATTAGATTGTTAATACCGAGTGCATCAATGCATGAGTAGCATTTTTAACTACTTTATATACTATAAAAGTATGTTTCTTTTGTTAAATATTTGATATTTAAGTTATTCAGTTGAAACCAACTTGTGTATTTCACTAAACGTCCTCTAGATGGCATCACCTCTCTCCACCTGTACTTCTCTGCTTCTGACTCCCTGATTAGATTTTAATGTATTTATTTCTTATTCATTTATTTCTTTTTTCTTTTTTTTCTTTAAAATTCTTAGTTGTTATTCTGTATGTATGTATTTATTGCTGTTATAAGATAAAAACTCAATAACGTATAATAAATAATAAGTAGATAGACCTGATGCTCACACTTCTGCTAATTTCTCTCAGACCAAAATTAACAAAATATCTGAAAAAATATCAGCAAAGGAATCTGGAAAAGCAGTATACAACAAAATGTAATACAATGTGGGCAAAATAGCTAATCAATATCAATAATATATCTGAAGAAGATTATTAAAATATCTGCCAAAATTGTGTGTCCATTGTATATTAACCCTCTAACCAGTTTGGACAAAGTTTAAGTTGCATTTTTCAGAAGAAGAACAGAAGCTCTTCAGAAACGTCATCACAAAATCGGGCTGACACGTACATGTCTTAAAGTCAGATTTAACGTGAGCACAGATTAACTTTCTGTCCGACAGCCAAGTGAAGAAAGGAAAATACTTCATATGAGTTACTAAAAGTTCAAATCCATTTACACGTGATCAGGGGGCGTCAGATTACAGCTTAACAGAAAGTTTGGGAAGTAAGAGTTATAAAATGGAAACACTCAGAACTTGATTAAATCTACATCCCACCTCTGCCAATCACTTTCAGGACATATTCATCTTTACATTTTTCAATATGGTGCTACCCTGACTTATCCTGTCCAACACAGGGTTGCCTTTGTTGGCTCATGATGTTCTACCAAATATCTGTACTCGAGTCGGTGGCTTACAGGAGACAGGAAACCTTCTGATCTCAGCTTCTTCCTCAACAGCACTGTGCTGCATTATTTGTGGGGTGTTTCAGGACATTTGTAATTCAGAGAGACCCCCCCCCCCTCCCCAAAACCCTACGATCACTCCTGAGCTACCTGCTAATCACGAACCCTTCTTTTTCCCTCCTCTCCCTCTCTAAGCCTGGCACAAACCCTTTCCTGCTACTGAATTCTCCCAAATCACGTCATTCAACCATCTCCATCCACACACACACACACACACAGGGACGCTGCCCCTCACCCTCTCTCCCAGGATGATTCCAGTCCATTCACATAGAGCAGCATTAGCATACAGATGTTAGACTGAAAAGGGAAAGCAGGGAAACACAAAGGGCCTGCATGACCAGGAGGGGAGGGAGGGGTCGAGAGGCTGCACAGGGATGGCCCTTGGCCTTTTTAGGGTCTTACAGACACACACACACACACACATGGGTATTGAATGGTAAGTAGCCATGGGGGTTGTGGGAGTCTGCTCCTGCTTCACTGTTACTCATTCACCAGACAGAAATCCTCAGCCTGCCCACAGCTGAATGCCAACACACGCACGCACATGATTTTTGGTGCTAAGTATACTGAAGTAAAAAGTACGTTTAATTGAATATCTTACACCACATCTCCTTTGGAAGTGTAGTACTTTTTCCTCAGCTATATTCATCTTTCTTCATACGTAATATAAGCAACTTTGCTATTTAAGTATATTTTGCTGATTATATTTCTGCACACAATTATTATTTTGAATGGAGGAAATTGACTTGGAATTAAATATTGTAGTTTTTAACACACTAACCCCAACGCACACACACACACACACAGAGGAGGACGTCAACTTCTGCTCCACTTTGTGTGAATAGATGGAAATCAGTCACAAGTATCTCTGTGTCCCATTGTGTGGCGGGAAGTCTTTGTTCGAGCATCTGTTGCCCAAACATTCTCCTCAGTGTCACTCACTCTAAATTGGTCTGTTCGCAACAAAACTCACCCCTCTTCCCACACAACATTACAACACACACACAGAGAGAGAGGGGGGGGGGGAGTGGTGGGAGATTCCCTAAAAGCAAGTAAGAGAAAGAGTTCATCTTTGTTCCTTTTGTGTGTCAGTGCGACACAGATGATCGTAAAGGCTGCAGAAGCAGTGACAGCATTTTAAAGTGATGCTCGTGAGAAACACTTAGCCAAAAATGATCATTTCATGCTCAACATTTGTTTTTGTTGCCAGTTTGGGCGCCCTGACTTTTACCGCACTTGGACTGAATTTGACTCCCATAACAAAAAAAACCACTGTAGATTTAAGCCATTTATTGCACTTACTCATATGAGTGAACAGAGCGAGTCCAAAGACAAATTAAAACTCAACTGAAATTCATTCTGCGAAGTGTAAGAGTGAAATACAGCAGTGATATAACTGCCTTTGACTGCTCTGCACCTTGCTCAGCGAATCAAAGTTCTGATCCTTTCCCTGAGTCATGAGACGTGATCCTGCAGATAACAGGGAATAAAAATGTAAAGAGGAAAGTGATTTTGTGAGGATACTACTGCAGACATACACTCTGTGTGGGTGATGTGGGCCAGAATCACTGTCACGCAAGGTGAAGTTAAAGTAAAGTTTTATTCTGTTTTATTTACTCAAGATAAAAATGACCTAATTAATAGGAAAACAGCTTAAATTCTTCCTTCCTTTATAACAAAAAGACAACAAAAGTGTGATGCACATGTTTTTCAAGGACTTTTATTTTGAAATAAAGATGGACAAATATATTAAGATAAGGAGCTAGAATATCGACCTAACTCATGGAATGTAAACAATAAATGCACTTAAATTATGTAAAAGAAAAAAACAAACCACAATGTCAAACAACACAATATAGGTTTTGCTTTGAAAATCAAAAATAAATAAGACTTTAAGTTAACAAAAGTTACAAAAAAATGCTCTCTGGACTCATCGAGGCAGCTTGAGTCGATTTCATGACAAAAAACAAGCAATAAAAATCCTGCCGGATTACATTTGAACTCACTTGCCACTCAGAGAGTTAGCTAGCTAGCTAGCGTGCAACAGAGGCCGACCTAAAACACATCGTCAGCCAGGCGACTCTGATAGATAAAAATCAACTATGAACAAATGCAGTAATACAGCAGTCTCCATAGACACAGATTAGTCACACATGTAAGATGAAATATTAGCATATAATGTTTTCTAACGTTAAAATAGAATTTTTCTTTCTTTTGATGGTTGTGTAGCTCCCAAACTGATGGTCACGTTTATTGCTGCCGACTCACACTGAGGCCACGAAGGTGTGGCGAACCCCTCGTTCTCCACCGCTTCGCTTTGTATTTAGAGAACAGCACGTAGAAATTGTCAAAAAGGTTTATTACAGCCAGAGATGGGAGGCTGAATGGAGAGGAGAGTAGACTCTCTGTATGTTCACATCAACAGCAGGAAGTAGCTCTCACGCTAATGAAGGTGTTTCCGGTGTTGTATCACCTGCAGACGTCTCCAGTCGAAGAGCGAAACCACGGGCTAACTTATCGAGCTGCTTTTGATGTGAAAACCCAGTGAGGCTTGATTTCTTCCGGGCCTTTCAGCCAATAAGGCAACATACATATAGAATGCCAAAATGTTTCTCTTCCTCCTTTCCTTTCCTCTCCTCTCCTCTCTGCGAGCCTCCTTAAAGCTACTGGTTAGCATAACCCACGCATGCGGACATCATGAATGCATAAGTAAAGCATAATTTCTCTGGTGTTAACACAATCCCAAAGCAAACTCTGACAGGAGCAACAAATTATACAAAAAGCAATAAATAAGTTTAAAACAAGTGTTAAGAAGTAACAATAATCACTACACTGTATATTACCTGTCACGGCTAAAGGCTAGGCTAGTAGGTTAGGGGAACGCAAACAACAACTTTGGTAACTAGAAAGAGTCAGTGAGTTGACTATACTATTCTTTGTTGCTGAGGCTGTTTAGCTGAACCCCTGCCAGGCAATTAAAATGGCTGACAAATACAATCAAGTCGCCACAACCATACAATCAATCAATCAATCAATCAATCAATCAGCGACAGCGTACAGTTATTTATCCCTATGACTCACGGACAAGAGGTCGGTTTCATACAGTCAGAGAGCCCTAAATGTGACTGGAGACGTGATGCAGGCTGGCATCACTCAAACTATCTGTAAGGAGTCAAATAAGAAATATTATCAGTAAAAAACAACATTGCTGAATTTAAAAAATAGTGGATAGCACACGAGTCATACATAGGGCACACGGCACTAATCTTCAAATCCTTCTTCAATCAGGGTAGAGAAGATTCTCTATGGGTGAATGCTGAGCCAAGTGAAGTACCCTCCAAGTAGTCTCTAACAATGGGTATACAACAGTATACAGCAGTAACAGGGGCATAAAAGAACAACCGTACAAAAATAACAATAAAACCAAAAAAGTCAGCTAAAACTGGACAAACACTGAGCAGCGCTACAACTGCTTGGATGAGAAATGCAATATGCACAAAGTTAGGTATGTTTACCCGGCTGGATTCAGAGAGGAAGTGAAAACCTAATGTTTTAATCCCTTGCGACTGGTATCTGAACTCTGTTTTAGAGTCTATGCTTTATTTAAAACTCTATATTGTGCTGCGATTACATGTGTCTGAGCTGCTCTCATGTTTCTGGCCTGGACACAAAAAGCCTACTTCAGATTCTGGCCACGTGGAGTTAAAATAATTAGACCATCTATCCCTGATTAAATCCAGCCCCACAGTAAAACCCTTCCCTACTCGTCTGACACGGACAGGCGGCTAAAGATGGGCAGGCGCCGGCCCTCGAAGCTCGGGGACTCTGTGCCGCTGGAGGAAGAGCTGAGGGAGCAGGAGGAGGTGTAGCCTTCCTCGGAGAGCGAGTCTGCAGAGGAGCAGCGCTGAAGGCCAGGGGGGGCGTTCAGGGGGACTGGCAGCTGCTGGGGGAGTTGGTAAGGGAGGTTCGGGGTTTTGGAGGTGAAGGTGGAGGTGGGACACATGGCGCTGACGGACTCGGTCACAGCATAGAAGCGCAGCGCCGAGTCGCTGCTGTCCCCTGCCAGTTCGGTGACGCCAGAGAAGGGGTGGGGGCAATGCTTCAGTGACCCCGGCTCAGGGCAGAGAGGGGAGAGAAGCTCTGGGCTCCCTGTGGAGGATGGAGGAGGGGAGACAGAGGAGGCCCGGGCGAAGAGGAGGGAGGAAGCCTGCGACACCTCAACTGGTTGGAAAGTCTGTGGAGAGGACGAGAAGCCTGCAAAGCTATGGCTGTGACGCAGCAGCGGAGGCCTCAGCTTCTGCTTCTGCGGAGGTGCGGCGGCATTGGCCGCGTTGACCTCATCAGCGTTGTGGATGAAGTGGCAGCGGGCGCCGTATGGGCAGAAGCCTATTGTGTGGAAGGTGCGGCAAGGCTCTGTCTTGTACTTGGGGTGTCTGCTGAGGCCTCTCAGCTCGTCCAAGCCGTGGGCGAACTGGCACTTGGCGCCGTACTTGCAGGTCCCGCTTTCTTCAAAGGTGCGACAGAGTTCGGTCTTATACCGGGTTGAGATGTGAGGCAAGGGGGCCTGGGGTCTGGCGGCAGAGGAGGAGGAGGTAATGGAGGAGAGAGAGGTGGTGCTGATGCAGAGGCCTGGTGGAGGGAGCAGCAGTGGCGGGGACACATTAGCCATTTTGTCCTCTCTGCCCCCCAAGCTGCCGACGTTGCCCTCGATCATGCTGACCGAGCGGTCGACTCTGAAGGGGATGTGGCTGAGCGTGGAGCAGGGGAACTGACCCTCCCTGCTCCACTGCTCGTTGGAGGCCACGTTGAGCCCCCAGAAGGCCGAGTCGGACGCCTCAGAGCTGCTGCTGCTGCTGTTGAACTTGGAGTTGGGGAGGGTCACGGGGCAGAGGGAATGACGACGCTGGAAGCCCAGGACCCTCAGACTGAGCTGCTGCTGTGAGCCGGTGGCCGAGCCATCTGTCGCCTCCAGGCCGCGGAAATTCTGTCGCACAAAAGGAGAGAGGAGAAGAATAGATGTGAGACTTCAGCATTCCTGGAGCGCTGGAGCGAGGCTGGCAACAGGTCTGATGAATTAGATGAATTAGAAATGCGCTCAAGAAGTCGACTATGCTTTACCTTGAAAATGTACTAAATTAGGCCTTTGGAGTGTAAAGTGTCAGAAAGTGTCAGAAAATGTATTTTAAGTAGAAAAAAGATGTTGTATCTGGGTTTAACTGGATGGAAGCATTTAGTCAAAATACAATAAAATGCAATTTTGCTAAGTATTGTATCGTGTTATTCTTTCAACCTCATACTTTTATATGTACAAAATACTTCACAGTTCTGTGAAGAAACAGTCAAAACACGTGTTATTTTTCCATAAACATTATTTGAGCGAAACCCAATTTTTTCAAATGTTTTGTGAAGCTGCAAAGGCCCATTTAAAGTTTTAACTTGTGGTTCAGGAAATCCTATCACTCCAGATTTTTCTTGTCAGGTAAGATTGTTTTAAAACTAAAACACGTTTCAAGCCAAACGTTTGAGCTGCAGTAAAGGTGAAATGTACAAACTCCCAATCCACATTTCCCCCAAATCTGAAGTGAACGTTGCATCATTAGCGAGGACATATCCCCAAATGAATTTGCGATGCATCCAAAGAAACACACAGTATCTGTTAGTTAATTAGGCACATTATCTTTTCCCACAAGCAGAAACATTGTTAATACTTCAATCTAGCATATAGCAAAACTGAAAGATGTAGCATGGTGGTAACACTTTATATTGCCAGCGGTTGCTCTCACCTTGAAGAACTCCTCATCCAGTTCCAGGAAAGGCGTTAAAAAGTCGGAGGGCATGATTCGCACCACCGTCCTCGCTGAGTGAAGGAGCTGGACGTCTGGTCCCACAGTGGAGAACGGCTGGGCAGGACAAAAGGTTTCTGGATCCGAAGAGAAGGATGGACAGAGCCTGGTCTTCTGGAAGCTGAGGCGTGTGTCTGGGGAAACCTCAGAGATTTCAAATTGTCCCTCTGAAGGTTGTGTTCAGAGGGAAGGGGGAGACAAACTGCTCCGGGACAGGAAAGAGAAATCTTTTTGGGGAGGGACGGGGAGAGAAGACAAGGAGTAGTCAAGGTCCGTTGTGAAGGAGACGGAGTTGTGACCCCGGGAGGAAAGTTCCTTGACCATCTGTTGGAATCTGCTTAAATAGTTGGGGAAACCCACCCGTACACACCCACCCACCCCATGCCCGTGTCCTTCAGGGGGCAGGGCAGGGAGTGTGTGTTAATGTTGGAGGGAGGGGTGGGGGGAGGGGGTCCTGCATTGTAATAGTGTGCTTGGGGGAAGGGGGGGGGGCACAGAGAGAAGAGGAGGAGGCTGAATGAAGCTACTTTTCTACCTCATTCATTCCCAAATCCTCAAAGATGCATCCTTCTCTCTTCACTTTGTTTTCGGATGGATACAGCCGAGGAGATGATGGCAACATGGCTGAAAAACACATTTACTGTTGATGCGGCTAAAATGCAGCAAAGTTCTCAGAAACATTTGAGCGTATATTTGACATGCACATGCACATAAAACAACTCTTATCTGACATGTTTTCAGCTCCACTGCACTCTGATCACAGCGATCAAGCTGGCTGCTTTTGGAAACTCACAGTTAATTTAAGTGCCACTTTCTTTTAAACTGCCGTTTTCTCTAATCTCAATGAATTGCTCATTAAAATAATCTTATGCCACGTGGATTCTGGACTTTAACAGGACTTGTTATAGCTCAGCGTGACAACAGTTTAAGAAATCACAACTCTCTAAACATTTAAGAGCAATGAAATGTATTGTAACAGGACACAATCGAGGTTCCTGCAACAAACCTGTTTTTACACCAGTTGCAAAGAAGATTTAGGTTTTTGGACAGATTTTGGCGCTTTAAGATTCTGTTCAGCCATATTGTTTACAGCAGTACACTTATCACGCAACATTATCGATTATTAATTCCAATATTCCTCAAGTGTGACAATGTCTGTCTCTGAGTGACACAGAGAGACTCAGCGGATGGATCTCAGCTGGAAGTGTGGAAACTTAAAACCTCAACATGTCTTATTTTATTTTAATCAACTACTTTTATGTAATATTCAATTTTTTTCTGTTTTATTATTAATGTATTAATTTATATCCTACTATTATCATCTCAGTTTATTTTTTGTCCTTTTCATCAATTTATATCTGGTTTTTAATCTAGTTTTTATTCAACTTAATTTTCCTACTTACTCTTAATTATTGTTTATATTGTTATAGGTTATAGGTTAAATTCTATTTTATTAAATTTTTATTTCTTTCATTTTGTTGCATGCACTGGTTCGTATTCATTTAAATGTTGTGTGTGTTTCTGTTGTTTTCATTGTTCTGTCTTATCACCTGTGAAAAAAGGTGCTTCACAAATAAAGATTGATTGATTATTTCTCATCAGAAATTATAGATGGATCACAAATTTAAGTCTGAAAAGGAGCTGAGATTACCATCCCAGGTAAACCTTCTTGTTTCCGTTTATATTAAGAACAAACAAAGTACTAACAAAGTGAGTCGGCCTTAGAACCCACTCGGGGTCTTTCAGTGTGGATTCTCTACGTCTTCCATGTGTCTGCGTCATGGTGTCTGCTGCTGTTTCCTCTCCCAGTCCACACTCATGTCCATTGGAAACTCCAAAACGCCCACAGGTGTAAATGGTCTGTGAATGTGTTCAGGGTGCACCCCCACCCAATTTGGTGAGATAATTTGAGAGATAAGGACGAGTCCTGACATGTGGGTCAGTGGCGATCGGACCACTCCCTCAGCAGTAATGTTTCCATCGTCATGGTTTATCATTTCAAAGCTTCTTGCTGTGCTCAAATGCAAATTGCCATCAGTAAGGATGATTCAAAGACAGCAGGATGGAAACGTGTCAACTGTTCCCCAGTCATGCAACAAAATGGGACAAAACAAAGGTTGCTGTTGGTTTGAACGGGTCAACACATGATTTGCAACTTGGGTCCCTGCAACCTGGGATTTATTGGGGGGGGGGGTTCCACGTGTCAAAGTGTCCTTTGGGCAAAACACGGGACACCTTGCATGGTAGCTCGCTGCCATCGGTGTGTGAAAAACTGTGGTAAAAGTGGTGGAGGAAGTATTCAGAGCCTTTAAGTAAAAACACTTAGTCCACTACAAGTAAAAGTCCTGCATCACCACCTTATTTAAGTGAAAGTATATGACTATTATCAGCAAAATGTACTTAAAATGATCAAGTAAAAGTGCTCATTATGCAGTAAATTGGTCCCTGTCAGTGTTTTCCTATGGATTAATATTCCTACTGCATATTGCATTTTACTGCTGTAGATGTTTCAGGTTGAGCTTGGCTAGTTTAATCAACAGCAATGCATCATATTCTGTAAGATCATCATCTGTCCATCAGAAGTCCACTTGTCATGAGCTCAGATAAACAGCCCTGTTTTCAGCTTTGTGACCATTCATTTTCCAAGTGGTTTTTTTAAACTAGTTTATTTAGCGTAAGAAGGAAGAGGGTTTTCTCAACCCGTAAAAAGAAACACTTCGCCCTCAGCCGTTTGACAACTGTAGTGGAGCAAAAAGTAGAATATTTGCCTCTGAGATGTAGTGGAGTAGAAGTATCATGATGCAGAAAATGGAAATAATCAAGTAAAGTACCTGGAATTTGTACTTAAGTACAGTACTTCAGTGAAAGTACTTACTTGCATACCGCCGCGGATGCAAGCAGTCATTACAAAATTCAGTCACCTTGAAAACGCTGCTGAAATGGCGAGCGCGTGGCGTGCACGTGGTTTTCACATGTAGACTGCATTTTGCAGGTAGTAGTATTGCAACTGGGGGCACCTATTTATTTAGCTTATATGAACAAGTAACCCGAGCAGTCAGAGGTCTGATGTTTGGATGGTTTGTGGCTCTAAGTGAGTGAGTGACAGTTCACCGTGAAGAGGCTGCAAGGACAAACTGTAAAGCTCACAACAGACATGTCTTATCACAACGCCTCACTCATACGTTACTGTGTGTGTTCAGGGTTAAATAACTGTAAACCCGTGTGGTTTCCTCCCCGTGGTCGGTTGGTTTGGTAACAGGCTGACTGTCGTTATGTCTTTCTTTTCTTTCCTTGTTTCTACTTCTTTCTTTCTTTCTCTTTCCTTCCACTCTACATATTCGCCGAGTAATTTGCCCCCTCCCTTCCCTGTATGCTCTTGTATTCTTCCTCTCTCTTTCTCTATTGGACTAGTGACACAGCAGCTAAATCTGTTCTTACAAAAGCAGCATAACTGCCTGTGGTTGTGGCATGTGTGTGTGTGCAAAGCTCAATGTGTACAGTGCATCGGTGTATTCTCGTGTCTTTGTGGTGGTTAAACTAATACATAGTTAATCATGTAAATAAATGTCTTTATTTCCACCCATTGAACTCAAAGATGAGATTCAGCCTGCACCCACTTCAGAATTGTACAAAACCTTTGAAATAGTTGCCAGTGATATGTCAGTTACCTTTATACGTTTTGATACAAAAAATATATATCTTATATTTGTATTTCATGCATTAATTTAATTTCACCTTGTCGTTCACAGAATAAGCCAACAATCTTAAATACGACGGTGCTTAATGTTCTCACAGTCACAGGGAAACTTCAAGGATTGGCCAAGAATATGTTACAGTTACAGTCACAATTTGCAATTTGGTCGGCCGTCGAGAAGCATTGACTTTTGATACGTTTCTCTGTATGGCAGAAAGGAAGTGCTGCATTTTATGTTTCACGTCTGCCTGTGAAAAAGTAAGTTCAGCATTTGAATGTTCCCTGGGTAGGTTCCACTGAGCCATGACACATGCACAGGCAAATTATTTTCCTTCCTTTTGCAACACTGCATGGAGGAAAAACAGTAATACATTTAATCATATCAGGTTTGATCAGATGGTTAGGGACTAGCATCACGGGCACATTTCACCACCACCACCACAATCATACCGTGATGGTGGTTTATTTGAACTTTGGCTGGGAAATGTTCCTCGCCATGTCAGTTAGCAGTGGTTTGGGTGGAGACGAGGGAGGAGCAGGTTTAAAGAAGATCCTGCCACACAGTTTGCAGCATGTCGACGTCAAATATGGGATGATGTCAGTCATGGCTGAAATGAAAACTTAATTATGTGAAAGCTGGAATAACTGACAACACAAGCCTTGTAAGTATAAAGCTAAACTTATTTAGGTGGTAAAGTTAAGTCATTTATGTCTAATATTCTGTAGACTGTCACATGCAAACGCAATCTCAAAACCACACACACACACACACAGACACACACTCCCCATCATGGCTGTTGGCCCCCTGTCTGAGTCTGTCTTGGCCTCTTTGTTGAGGCCAGCATGACAAGAGCTCTATTGTCCACAAGCTTCTCCATATGTTCCAGTATACAGCAGAGCGAAGCCTTATGGACATCACCGACACAGTGAAGCCTTATGGACATCACCGACACAGTGAAGCCTTATGGACATCATGAAGCCTTATGGACATCACCGTCACAGTGAAGCCTTATGGACTTCACCGTCACCGTGAAGCCTTATGGACATCATGAAGCCTTATGGACATCACCGTCACAGTGAAGCCTTATGGACATCACCGTCACCGTGAAGCCTTATGGACATCATGAAGCCTTATGGACATCACCGTCACAGTGAAGCCTTATGGACATCATGAAGCCTTATGGACATCACCGTCAC
>JAVQJF010086807.1:0-11753 GCA_036023855.1 Gadopsis marmoratus
CATGCCCCCCCCCACAACACCCCGAACTTCCTACTTCCGATAACTATACCCGACAGATTTCAATAGTCAGCGTGGCAGACAATGAAAATAGAGCACGAACTCGGAGCGGTTGAAGACGCCGTTTCCCCGTCAGCACGACTAAAGGTTCATGCTACAGCAGCAGCACAGATCAGCTAAAGCAGCGGATGCAAGACAATTCACAGAAAATATGCAGAAACACCTCTCTTACCTTATTTAGCACAAATCAACAGGACTTTAAATTAGAGCCCTTCAGTTAAACCAAAACCCTTTGAAGGATCAGTTTAAATGAAGAAAATAAAAAAGAGAACATTATAACCTTCATGAAGGGAGGATTTATTGCAGGGCTGCATTAGTTTCAGGTAGCTGTAACTAATAAACTGGCCGATGAGCATATGCTGTTAAATATAATCCAAATAAATTAATCTGACGAGGAAAAAATGACTCTTTGGCCAACCGTTCACCACTTATGTGATATGTGCAACATGTGACGAGAGGCTGCAAACTCGCATTACTGCGTTTTCAGGCATCGGGGGCCGAAACAGCTTGCGAACCACTGATTTAAAGCCTGATAGGAAAGCTGGTTTCAAAACTTAAGCATTTCTCTTTAACGTTAAATATATATGACTAAATATGGAGTTAAAAGTTCTGTTAAAAACATCCTGGGATCTTATTCATTAACACTCAAATCCACCAGCTTATCATCAGCTAATTATCAGGACTGTGTGGACGTGGATGGATCAGATTTGGTTGATTAGGTTGGTTTTTGTGAAATAACCAAACCTCTTTGCAGATGTCTTTGTGTTCACGTGGGAAGACATTGCTCACTGTAAGAAGCTGACGGAGAAAAAACGGTTTCAAGGGCCCTTGAAGGAGGTTAAATAACACCTGCCCAGAACAATGGGGGCCATGAGAACAGCTTATATTTCCAGTAGAAACAGACAGGTGCCAGGAACCCCAATAATATCATAACAAGAGAAGCAGGAAACCATGTTTCTGTTTGTTTTGTTAGTCTGCACAATTCCAACGGGTCTCACATCTCCTGAGGACACCGGAGTCACGTGTCAGTGGGCTAAAGAGCAGAGATAAAATTAAAGGAAAAACACACGTGGACCTTAAAGACACCGACCTCCTGTGTGGAATCTCGCCGTCGGACGCGGGGAGAGGTCTTCAGTTAAAATCCAAATGATGCAGGAGTCCTCTCTCTAACCTCTTCACAGCCTGCAGAGACGGCAGGAACAATGCAGCGATGAGTCCAAATCACAAAACCACACCATCTCCAGGGAGCAACAGTTCAGTCATAGTTGGCTCCGCAACTAAATGAGCGTCTTTTTCTCTCCGCTCGTTGGTATTTTCCATCTAAACCGGAGACCGATGAGCAACTGCACCTGGAGTTAGTAAAAAGAAAAAGACAAAGGCAAAAAGGGAGAGATGCTGATGCCTGCATCCCTCATATGACATGACGTGGGTCCCTGTGGCGAAGTTGCATAATGCCAAGCACAACAAAACACATTGTGTGTGTAGGATATAATCCAACCAAGTCACTAAGTAGGAGAAGTCCGTCCGACTGGTTTAAAGCCTCAAACCAAAGGCCTTTACACACCAGAGGTCTTTTTTTCCCCAATATATTTTTTCAAACTGTGGTCGTTCTCACGAGTACCTTCCACACAGAACGCGAATATTACGCTGCGAAAAAAGCGTTCGTAATGTTTTTCCGGAATGAGGTCGTTTTTTTCCACGAGCTTTCGTACGGCGAATAAAGGCATCAGCCGGCCACGCCGTGCGCAGCAGACGTCGCGTCACAACTAATGTCTGTCGGTCTGTCTGTCGCGAGTGCCGGTGTGAATAGTTTTGATTTGTGTCTACTCGCCGTGTCCCCGGTGTGAAAGGGCCTTAACGTCAGGCTGGCTGTTGATTGTGGCTGATTGAGCTCTGTGCTGCTTATTCCAACTTCTACAAACTCCGACGGCTCCGTGTGTGTTTTTTCCCAACATGACTGTTCAGTCTGTGTTGTCTCGTCGCATCTCATGAATGATCTAATTTATTTACTAGATGATGGTCTTCATAGCTGCCTCACTCATTAGTTAGGTGGCATTTGCCGTGTGATATTTCCCCTCTGCTCTTTTCCACTTAAGGTTAAAGCTGCACAAATCAATATTTTTTATATTAGCAGCGGATCAAATGTATAATGTGAAGGGAGTTTTCTCATAGTGATGAACCCACAGAGATTCATCACCTGACCCTGACACAGTTCCCATCAGCCCTACGCAGAGTTTTAGCATCTTTTAGCTCACCATTTTGGTTTTTACCGTTTGGTTCACTCTCATCGATCGCATCATTTACAGCATTACAGCTCGCCCGCAAAGCGGCCAAAAAATATAAGTAAATAAAAAAAGTCAATCACTGCTGCTTTAATCTCGTGTTTCATAGAAGCATAATAACTTCTTCTGACGTTAGTGGAGGCAATCTCGTCTCAGGCGAGGCAGCCCGCCTCCGCAATAAACCCTGTAATAACAGAGTGCTACTACAGATGATTGCTAAATCATCATGGTATCAATATATCCATGACGCGAGCGAGCAATGCTTCCTTCAGAGCTAACCAAGGACACACAGGACGTACTCTCAAACATCTTCCTGGTGTGAGCAGCAGATTCAAGTTGCTCGTGACTCTTCATACTAAAAGCACACGTACGTCAGCCTGTAGATAATTAACTAATGGCCGACTGTCTTCCATTTTACTTGGCATTGTTGGGGCTTTCTAATGGATTCTGTCCGTAGAGCGCAGTACTCAGCTCGCGTAACAGTCAAGTCAATAGTCACAAGATTAACAGGATTGCAGAGCTTTCCACTAACGGCGAACTAAATCACTACCGTGGGATAAATGGAGCAGATTAGATGACGGTAACTGGTGGCTATAGATAGAGATAGAGTTTTGTACAGATCGATGAAGCAGTGAAGGACACGGTTTCTGTGGAAACATTTGACTGACTTGCACTTTATCGTTGGTAAAATACCCAGATTTGTTCATCTCCATGGCCAACGGATCCCTCATCAAATCTTTCCTTCACGGTAGCTCAAATATGGATGGTTTTCTTTTGCCTCTGTCCGACGCCACAGGCATCTGCAAAATAAATAGGAATAAAACGACGAGTGATGTACACGAACACATGCGACAACTCAGCGACACAGGTGCCAACATGACTGACTGATCGCCCTCAGCGCTCCAAAGTGTAGATGCGCTTCACCAAAATCAACGGAACAACTGCAAAGTGCTTGAGGGTGGGTCCTCACGACAAAGGGGCTGACGACAAGTCCCGCGCTTACATATTTATCTACTATAAATGTTGATAGTAGATAAGATACAGTAGATTGAGGCGTGCCGGCGTTGTACTGTATTCTGTGACACGACAGATCCTGTGACCTGTAGCAGTGCGACAACAAATTCACCTTCAGACCGTGGTTTAAAGTACACTTGTTCAAGTGCTGTACTTGAAGTACAGTTTTGAAGTACTTGTACTTTACCTGAGTAATTCCATGTTATGTTACTTTATACTTCTACTCCACTATGTTTATTTAGGTACTTGACAATTCAGATTATTAATACAAAATATTCAACAATGGTGAATATTTTGTGCTATGAGATCAGATTATGTGGCGCTGTATAAATAAAATTGAATTGAACAATAGTTTATCAGCAAATAAAATCTGAAATATTATTATAGATTAAGCTACACCAGCAGCATATAAATGCAGGACTTTTACTTGTAACAGAGTATCTATACACTGCAGTATTGCTACTTTTACTCCTGCAGATCTGCCTTCATGTAACATTAAGTACATCGTGCATGCAGAAAAATCAGCGCTTTATTTAGTTGATGTTTGCAGTCCACAATCCAAATACTGACGTAAATTCTGAGCCCGACCTGCCCTACAGCAGCAGGTGTGGGCAAAAATACGCCTTTAAAAAAGGTCTGTAGAGAACGGTGTACTTTGTTTTCATGTAAAGTGATAATCTGATAAGGAAATATAATGTAATCAAATACGGTCTAATCAACATTGGCATCAGGTTTATGAACAGTGGATAAACAAGCGGTACTCCGCAACAAAAACTCTGGAATAAGCTTGAAATAATACACAATTCCCACAGAAGCTTCACTGGGATCACTACACCAATAAACAGCATTCCAACCACACAGCAGGCCTCTGAATCAATGCTCTCTCACTCAATTAGAGTTTCATACTGTTGTATTTTTGATTTTCATTCAGCTGGGAAGATGCTTGCTGTGGTTTGGTTTGTTTGTAAGTGATTTTGTATGATTTTCAAATTGGGGTAAAACCGGTTTCAACAGACATCTTATCACAACCAGTTTACACACCTGACTCTCCCCTTTTTCCTCACCACTGTGATCCGATCTGATTACGTAAGGCGGCGGAAAACACAGACCTCAATTTTGCAGATAAAATATCCGTGAAATTCGTAATAACAGAGATAAGGGCGGGAACAAAATAGCCGTAACTTGTGAATGAAGAATAATACTGTAATAGCGCAGTATGTTCTCCATGAGTGTTGTCCTTAGCAGAACCTCAGCACTCTAAATTGTTGTTGGGCATTTTCCAATTACAGAAGTGGATACACAAATTGAAGGGATTTTCCTTAAGTGTTACAATCCAGCTACTATTCTGGCCCTGGCAGTGTTAGATGCTGGGGGCAGGCCATTATGTGGAGGGTGGGGGTGGGGGGTGACTGTAGGTATGTTCACTGCAGCCAGGCCCACCACAAAAGGGTCTTTCTTATAGCATTTTAGGGCTTTGGGGAACAGGGGGAGATGGATGGTGGGTAAGCATGTGCGTTGTCAACATTTAAAGGAATGGTTTAAGATTTGGCAGCTACGCTTATTCGCTTTCTTGCTAAATACGAAGCTAGAGTCAGCGGGCTTAGAATAAACACTTGCTAGCTTAGCTTAGCATAAAGAGTGGAAGATGCAGGAAACAGCTAGCCTGGCTCTGTCCAATGGAGAAAGAACGTGTGCCTGCTAGCACCTCTAAAGCTCACTTATTAACATGTTATATCTCATGTGTTTAACCCATACAGTTGTGGTTGTACAGGGGGTGTTATGTGCCAGACACTTTCTTGGCATTTTATTATAGAAAATTCAGTGTTTTAGGGTTTTGGCCTGTTGGTCAGACAAGACATCATCTTGTGCTGTAGAATATATTGATGGGCATTTTCCTCTGTTTCTGATGTTTTATTTAATGGAGAAAAATATTGCATGGCAGGTTAAAACTTACCTAACCTAGCAAGGCCTCCTGCTTAGCTGTAGCTTCATATTTAACAGACGAGTACGAGGGTGGTATTGGTCTCGTCTAAACTCCCAACAAGAAACTAGTTTAAAACTACTTACCCAAAATTTAAATTTCTTTAATTGTTTTGTCTCTGATCTAAATCAGAGGTCGACTATCAAGGCTGTGTCATCATCAAGCACTAATATTGTATCTGGCAGCAAGAAAAGAGACGAAGCGGAGGAAGGCGGCAAATCAGAAGTGTCCTCCTTTGCCATCTGCATCTGTTTAACATTCATTCCTCCAATCATGTCTTCTTCTCCTCACTCTCTGGGCAGTAATGAAAGGCATGTGAGGCTGAGCAGAGAGCACTCTCATTAAAATAACCAGCTCAGGAGCTCCCATCCCTCAGGCTCAACACACACAACACAGGTGCCAGTACCCAGCGCCATTCGCTCTCTAGCACTAATCACAGTAATGCACTGCTCCTGCAAACCAACGAGCGATTTTGGTGCAATCGCTGGAGGAGCCGTGGACAAGTATTTAAAGAGCGACGGAGTCGTGCAAATGCAGACAGATATCCTCACCTGGCTGATCTGAGCGGCCAAATACAACCATGTTTATCTAAAGTGTGTGTGAACAGTAACAGACTGGATTTACAGTTGTTAACCACGTGGGAACATCTGTTTCTGGAGTTTACAGAAACACAATACAAGTATAAACTGGGTTATATAAGCCCCCTATCTTATAAGACTGGAACTGAATGGGCATCGCAGCTGCTGCCAATTCATACAATACAAAATAGACTTGACCAACAATGACCTCATCATTGTGCTCGGAAGCCAGTGTGTGTGTGTGTGTGTCTGTGTGTGTGTCATCCGTGTCACTGGAACATTTTTATAGGACTAGCAAACTGTTGCTGCATCAGCACCACAGAAACCGCTCGGTGGCAGCGCAGTGGATTCAGGATCATACGTGTGGGGACAAGAGGACCAATATGTTTCCCTACTGCTAAATTAAAAACAAGTGGCAGTTGATGATGATACTTTACTTTGTCGTGTGAAATGTACGGCATGTGCAGAAAAATGGTGAGACACGAAAAGCATTTCATAAAAGAAAAAAAAAAAAAAAAAAAAAAGGAGCAATTGTTGTTCTTGAGCATAATAAGCATTGTCTGTTCCCGCTCAGCTGGGCAGCTGTATTACATTTAGCAGACATTATTTTAGGAGCCGGCGCTGACGGGTGGGGCTTTGAAAGCCTTGCCAGGGGCTCTTCAAAGAGAAGAAAGAAAAAACACATCGGGTTTCTGGTGCCTGCGCAGCTTCCGCTTTGGGTTTGGGTGCGAGCTCGGTCTGTTGCCGGCAGCTGGGACAGAAACAATGCATGTTTCACAGCCACGACGAGCCTCGTGAAGATCGCAACTCTACTGGACATAAGCTGAGTGGAAAAGGAGGTCGCTGGTTCCGGAAGTGGGTTTTTTCAGGTTTACATTTTTCCTTTAGACGATACCATCAGTGTTACATGGAACACAGAAACACGCGACTCTCCCAGATGATGCAACGATCCTAGACGTTTATGTTGTGGCCACAAGTTTGAATTTTTTCATCTTTGTTTCTGAGAAATCACGTTCTGTCCATCATGTTGGCATGGCGGACGGGTCTAAATACTTCGATACCCTTGAGCCTCGGCCGACATTGCCATGGAGAGGAGGTCTGTTGGAGTCACGAATCAGAGCGGAAGCCAACCAAAAACACTTAGAAATCCTGGCGCCATAGTTGCTGAATTTACCCACAAGTGACCCAGAATTTCAATGTAAATTGACTTTTAAGCTCTGCGATTGGATGTTTCATCCCGAACACCAAGAAGTAGAAGTGCTCCAGCTGTGAGTCGGGTAAAACATTGTTTATGGGAAAAGTAATGCTCAAATACCAGTGTAGGTAGTAAGGTAGTTAGCTGGACATGCTAACAGTAACAGGGTGGGGGGGGGAAGGGGTTTAGCAAATGATCAATCAATGTGCATGCTCTCAATTTACATTTCAGCAGTAAATTCACAGGGAAACAAAGAATTTACTTGGGCTGTGCTCTTTAAAATGATTATATGTACATGATAATCAATCCTCAGTAACATTATACCCCTTTTCCGATGACACCACTAACGTCCAGCTTTATCTCCTCAGTTAGCCCCTAATTCCCTTCGACACAAACACACGCCCCTTTCCACCTCCACAAAAAAAAACACTAAACTGCAGCACAAGCCATTAGAAAAGGACTCGGCTGTAAAGTAAAAACACACCTTGTGTTTTACTCCCTCAGGCGCACACTGATTGCACACTCTGCACTAATGCAATGATTATCCACACTCTATCCAATTTCCTTCTGTGTGCGTGTGTGTGTGCATGCATGCATATACAGTACATATATATATATATATATATATATATATATATATGTGTGTATGTGTGTGTATCCCGCCTGTAAACCACAGACCCCACACAGCACACACAGATGACATCACCTTGCAGCGATTAGTCCGTTAGCGTAATGTTAAACACAACAGATGTGCTTTTTAGCCCAGATATCGAATCAAAGAGGAAGAAGAGATTAAAAAAAATAATTGCTGTTAAGCGAGTCGTCTTTGTTCAGATGTGGTGAAGTCATCATTGACGTCTCTCTATAGGATAAGAGACAGGTGTATTAAGTGCTCTTTAATGTGGATAGGGGGGTAATTTCTCAGGATTCGTGCGAGCCAAGTCTCTCCCAGACATGATGACAGATGTAATGGGCAAAGAGGTTTCATGTGAGCTCACACACACACACACACACACACCCCCCCTTCAGACTGTGCATGTGCTGCAGCCTCGCTAATGTCCGCCAAATTGTGTTATCTTGTCTAAAAAGCCGAGGAGGCCTCATCTTTCCTGTCTAGCCTCTGAACCTGTGAACCTACGGCGATAAAGATTCCCACTCGGTGTCACGGGCCATTGGCCGCCAGGAATCGAAAGGCTCTGCAGTAACCAGGCCATGACGGCTTCTTTAATGTGCCTAACCATCCCGAGAAGAGGAAAGATCATGTAAGTGTTTTGCATGACTGCTCGCTGTTAAACCGCCTGAATTGATCTATGTCAGCAGAAGATACACTTAAAAGGCTGATTAGGTGCTGAAACCTTTCAGTCCACACATTGCATGTTTGAATGTTCTTTTTAAAAAGGCTCAGCTCACCCAAAATACAAACAAACATGCAGTATTTTCTCATTTACCTCTTGTGGTGTCCATCCAGTGAGATTTCCGTCTCCACCCAAATACGATAGAGGTGAACGGAAAATCTTTTGCGGTGTTCACAGCATTGAAAAGTGACATTTAACGGCAACAGCTCTTTCTAGAAACAGTGTCCCTGTTAGTCTGGATAGTCCGCAGAGCACACTGTCAACAGTTTTTATAGGGACTATTTCTTCGGTCGAAAGAAGTTCCAGTGAAAACCACTGACGGGGAGGTCTGTGGCTAGATTCCACTGTAGTTGAATGAGAAAAAAATGTCTTTTGTTTTGGGGGTTTGTGTGTCATTTTGGGTGAACCACATCTTTAAAGTCAGCTGTCCCCAAAACAACACGTAAATGTTAAATTCTATTCTTTCTGCTCTTAGCTTGATGATGGTCAACACCAAGGATGCACCAAGACGAACTGCTGGATTGGTTTTGGGTGCTGATACCGAACTAAATAAGTACGTAAAGCTTTATTTATATAGCACTTTTTAAAACACAGTTACAAAGTGCTTCACATAGACATATGAAAATCAAAATGAACGAATGCATAAAGAAAACTTAATTGCAATGAAAACACAGCACAGCATAAGATTTATAAAAAGGCTTTCCTATAAAGATGGGTTTTTAGAAGCCGCTTAAAAATGTGCAAAGATTCAGCAACTCTGACCGACTGGGGAAGAAGATTCCAGAGGGTTGGGGGCCGAGACTGCAAAGGCAGGAGATCCCCTTTTATTTTGCAGTTTGAGCGAGGGACGGATAAAAGGCCGAGATTGGAAGATTGGAGCGGTCGGGAAGTGGAGCGAGGAACCTGCAGTGCATCTAGGGGCGAGGTAATGTAGTGCCTTACGTGTAATCAACAGGACCTTGTAGTTTATTCTGAGTTTTACAGGAAGCCAACGGAGGGGACGCATGAACAGGGGCAATGTGGGACCGATTGCGGATTGGGAATCATCCAGACGTGGACAATTCACGTTGCTGTCAATGTTCCACCTAAACATTTTCAGAGGTTTAAAAAGAGAGCATCGGCTCTGTGCTCTGTGTCAGCAGATTCCCTGACTTGAGATATTGAGATAGGTATCGGGAGAGAAAACGCTGGACCACCTCGGGATCCCTAGTTAACACCTGTATTGTGTGATCAGCCAAAATAAAAACACAAAAAATAAGACGCAGTCACACACACAAGGTCCCGTACAGTTGTCTCAACACCGCTGGTGTTGAAGGACGTCCGGCCATGTTTGTAAAAGATACATACATGCAACTACACTAAGATGCGACGCCGGGTTTACAGAAACGCCAACGTCGTGTGGAAAGAAGGGCAACTCGGAGCAAAACACTGTGCTCTCAAAACCACGTTATTGTGGATATCATGTCATGTTGACTGAACGTCTCCAGTGTACATTTTGGACAGATGGACAGAATAATGGATGGAGGTCAGAGGCAGCTATTAAAAAAGTGGCAGCCTTTCAGAGTGAATGATCTCTGGGGCAGTGGGGGTTGTCAAAGAGAAGTCACGACGCTGGTGGAGGGATGGAAGGAGGAGGAGGAGGAGGCAGAGAGGGTACAAAGGCAGCTCAGACGGCTCACCCTGGGAGATGGATCACAGATGTCTGACCCGGGGTCGCGCCGGTTAATTGTCAAACAAAAAGCCTTACCGTCTCTTTCACTTTTAATCTCTCCTTTCGCATTTTCTCTCTCCGAAACTTGCTTTCCTTTTTACACATGCGCTCTGTCACCCTACACTATCATTACTTCCCTCTATGATTCACGTTTTCTCGTGCCTGCATTTACTCTCCCCTCTGCATGCATCGCGGGACGGCGTAAACTGTGCTGCCTTCAGATGGCAGGAGGGGCCGCCCCAAATGACAACAGCAAACGAAGAAATGCTTCATTCCCTGCATTTTTTCTCTGCATTGCAAATACGCTTTTATGGCAAAATAAAATGTATTTTAGACGGTGGAGAAATAAGCCGACTCTGAGCTAAACCTGAAACTGTGTCTGTGTTTATTTAACTGGAGCCATGAGGGTGCTGTACCTGAGATTGAATCAAACAGGATGTTGACAAGCCTGTGGCTGGGAAAACTAGCCTGGCAAATTCCGGTTAAATTAATTTAGGCCTGTTCATATCAGCTTGGTATAATGGCTCGAGCTTTGGGGTGTGTTGTTTGATCTCATTTAAAAGTCATAGCAGAGAATCAAGCCTGACTGTGGTATAAACTCTCTTAATTTACTCATGAAACAATGGGAGAAAGACCTTACAGCTGGCTAATTGTTGTATTGAGGCTTGTGTGTGCGTGTGGTCCCACAGGTGCTGTAACATTATCCCATTCCAGTCTATTGGAGAAGTCACCCTCACCTGGAGGGTGACTCCAGGTCGCCCTCACCCTCACACTACAAATCAATTCACAGCTGCACAGGCCATTAGGCAGACCTCTGCTCAGTGACACCGAGTCAGAGGTTCCCACGCTGGTATACTGAATTTACACACAAAAGCTTCACACTAAAACCCCCAAAAAAGGTTTTCACTAAACCCGTTCCCCAATCAGCGACATTTTAAAAACCAAAGACACAAGAGCAAAAGGTGTAAGGAACGGGGTAAACAGTGGGTCACCTCTATTAAAACGAGGTCTGCCAACGCAGGATGCACAGAGAGCGTTATAGCCGCTGGTCCTGCTGCTGTGCTCCGGCTACCAGCGTACAGTGGTGATAATGACCGGTGACAGCCTGCCAGTCCAAACCAAAATAGGTGGTTTCCATGGTGCTTGTGAAACCAGGATCCAAACAAAGGGAGCTCTAGTTGCAACGTGGGCTCAGATCGGCTGGAGGGTTTCTCGGTAAAAGTGAGTGAAAGTGAAAGGATCCATTGGCTTGACCAGTATGACAAGGTTGATCGGGGGATTTCTATTAGTACATGGAGCTACACTCAAAATGAAACTACAGTAACCCACCTAGTGAGGATGGAGTCGGTCAGTTGATTGATTTTAAAATAGCAGACACTACGAGGAACGAATACAGACACTTGTCTGTTGTTGCAATGCAGTTCTAGCATCCTAATTAGCATACAGATATGAGAAGAGCAAGACAGTGAAAAGGCATATTTCACAAAATGTCAAACTATTAATTTAGCTGGGGGGCGGGGGGGGGGGGGGGGGGGGGGGGGGGGGGGGGGGGGGGGGGGGGGGGGGGGGGGGGGGGGGGG